>PVKH010009657.1:0-18701 GCA_004027955.1 Chaetophractus vellerosus
TGGCATCATTAAAAGTACTATAATTTGATAATGTTTTCAGATAAATGGAATAGAGTATCTGTAGTATCATTTTCTTATTGTTTAAAACCCTTTCTAATATATGTGTTAATATTTACTTTCAGTTCCTTCAGGAATTAGTGACAACTTCAGGTGTCTCCTCTCCTTGACTTCCAGCTCTTGCTGGAAGTTTACAGCAATACTTGCCAACATCTTTGCATCACACATTGTCCCTCCAGGGACTTACAATTTGCTCAAGCTCTGTTTATTGATGAGTCTAGTACAGACGACTAACCGTAAAAAGGAACTGGAAGATTGCCTAGACATTTTAATTATAACATGTGATACGCTACTTGTAGAAAGGTAAAATGATGTGAATTTTAAAAACTATATATTGGCCATAAGATTGTATAAATCCTTTCCATGAGCATTATTACAAGATGAATATTGAGAATTCATCTAGCAGTATACATATGTAAATTGCTTTTTATCATTGAAGTTTAAAGCTTTCAAAACATGAATTGAGACATGGAATATTTGCTTTCAAAATTTAAGAATCTAACTACTCAGCATTCAACCGATTTCCCTACTCAGACGTTTACATATATATAAATGCTCTTGTACTTTGTTTTCATTTTAAAATCTCTCCTTTATGAGCCAACAAGCTATTTCTTATTCTTCAAGATTCCATTCAAACATAGATTCACCTGCACCCAAATAAGCCCCAATCAAAAGTGCCAATACTACCATTGATGTTTTGCTAAAGCTAAATTGCCACTGGCAATGTAAATATTGTGCTGTTACAGACTGTACCACTTTATTCTTCCACTAGTGGACCATGACAGTATTTGTTTCCTCACAATATTATCAGACTTTTCAGTTTTCCCTTCTGATGGGTGGAAAATAGTATTTTATTTTAATTTGTGTTTCTTTAACTGGGAATAAGTTTTAGCATTATTAAGAGCTTATTAAATATTTATATTCTTTTTCTATGAACCACTTATGCTTGACCATTGCCCATTTTTCTAAGTTGCTTGTCTAATTTTTTATTTATGATACTTCTTGTAAATTAAAGCTTTTGCCTTTTGACTTTCTTATGGTATTTTGGCTGTATGATAGATTTTCTCTTTTTTGGGGGTAAAATTTATAAGTAGTGAAATAATCAGATCTTAATCTGATGAGTTTTGATGTATACAATTTGATTAGTTTTGACAAATGCATACCCTCCTGTAACAACCACCACAATAAGATATAAAACATTTCCATCACCCCAGAAAGTTCCCTTTTCCAATCAGTTCCCATCTCCACAGATGATTTCTGTCACCAAAAATTAATTTTCCCATTCTTCAACTTCATATAAATGGAACCATATAGCACATTCTCTTTTGGTCTAACCTGTTTTGCTCAGCATACTGTTTTTGAGATTCATCCAGTTGTGTTTATCAGTAAACCATTGTTTTTTTTAATTGCTGTAATATTCTATCAAGAGAATATAGGACAATTTGTTTATTCATTTTCCTAGTGATAGACATTTGGATTTTCCATGTTTTGACTAGTATGAATAAAGGTGCTGTATATTTAACTTTATAAGAAACTGCCAGTCTTCCAAAGTGGTTGTACCATTTAATTCTCATTAACAAGGTATTAGAGTTCCTGTTGGTCCCCTCCTCAATGTCTTTTTCATTTTAGCATTTCAAGTGGGTGTGAAATTGTATCTCAGTGTGGAGATGGGAATTGATTGGAAGAGGGAACTTTCTGGGGTGATGGAAATATTTTTTGATTTATGATACTTCTTGTAAATTAAAGCTTTTGCCTTTTGACTTTTCTTATGGTAATTAATTCCATCCCTCTCCCCCCACCAAAAAAAAAAAAAAGAGGCTTTAAGGGTTTGGATTGGGACCACATTTAATCTATAGGTCAATTTGGGGGAGAATTTACATCTTAACAATATTAAGTCTTTCAATTCATGAATATGGTATATCTCTCTGTTTATTTAGGTCTTCTTTAATTTCTTTCAGTATTGTTTTGTAAATGTATGCACATATTTTGTTAAATTGATTCCTAAGTATTTGATATTTTTTAAACTATTAGAAGATGGTATTTTATTAATTTCATTCTTCAACTGCTTGTTTTGACTCTATAAAAATACACTTGAGTTTTGTATTTTGGCCTTATATTTTCTGACCTTGCATCAGTAATTTTTAAAATTCCTCAGATGACTGCAATGTGTAGCAAAGTTTGAGACCCATTGTTCTATATCACCAGGTTCTCAGCACATTAGGATCACCTGGGAGAATCTTTAAAAATATATTTATAACTGTGTACTATCCCCAGAGATTCTAATTTAAGTGATCTGGGATTGGACTTGGCATTGGAATTTTAAAAACATTTCCCAGGTGATTTTAATGTGGATTAGAACCATTGCTCTATAGTCTTGCAAAAGTTATCTTTCTAAACCTCACTTTACCATTTTGTATATCTTCAAAGTAAAGTCCAAATTCTTTCGCATACTAGACATATTTTATAACACCTACCTATCCACAGTTAAGAGATACTGCTTCATGTTCTTTGGAATGCATATCTATGTCTCCTCATCATAGCGGACTGAAAAGGAAAGCTATGGTTTCTGTGGCAAGGATTTGAAAGCTAAGCTAAGCTAATCATATTTCTTTCTCAGGATTTAAATTTAAGAAATGAGAAACCAAAAAGGATTTATCAAGAGTTACTTTTATACATAGGCATCAGGGACAGCTATAATATATAATAATATTTATATTATATAACTATGATGTTATATAATATTATATAATAAATATAATATATATATTAGGGACCATTTGTAAGCCCAAATCCAGAAATTCTGAATAAGCAAAAGAAAGCAATCCATAAAAAGAGGAAGGACCAGTTCAAATGTCACTTCTCTGTAGCTTTCTCTGACACCCTTACAAGAAGAAATAATACTCCCTTATGAAGGTTATCAAGACATTATTTTAATACTTATCATATTGTGTTTTAGTTTTGTGTTTTGTCTCTTTTTTCTAGACTGTAAGCTTTTCAAGTTAAGAACAAGTTATCCATAGCACCTGGCTGGCGTATTACAGGTGCTCAGTAATCATTGAATCATATTAAATTGAATTGTGTAGCTGTTAACACATTTTGATCTCTGAAAATCAAATATTAAAACAATAATAATGAATAATATATTTTTCCCTAGGCTTTTGAATTTTAGTATAAACTTTGTGCCTCATGGTATACGTCATCCAGCCTCTACTGAAATTTTTCCTACTTTGTCCAGGAATAAGTGTGGAACTGGGGCTGTTAACATTCAAGCTGGCAGTGCTTTGCTAGCTAAAGGTGGTATCTGCTTTATAGGAGACTTGTCTTCACATAAAAAAGATAAACTTGAACAGCTTCAAGCAGGTAAACAATCTCTTCTTTTTCAAATTAATTCTCCCCTTTTTAGCCTACAATCTCATCAGTGTCAGGAAGTTACTTAACAGTTAAGATACTATTACACAAGATATAGGAATTGAGAAACTATTAAATGATCTTCCTCATTTCAGTTTTATGAATTAAAGCAGAGTAATTTAATATGCAAATGCACTGTTTTAAACCTTTGTTCCAGTTGGCCTTCAACATGAATTTATATTGGGCCACATTTATAACTAATAAGGATATGGACAGATATGAACCAGGCAAAGAGCAGTCAGGGCCTTGCATTCTTGGCATAGCCAACAAGAATGTGCAAAGATGCTCAGGGCATGTACCATATTGCTTCTCCCAACAAGAGAGTGCGGGCTAGACCTATTCTTATATAGTCAACTGATTTTTTGACCACAGTGCCAAAGGAAGTCAATGGGGAAATGAAAGTTTTTTCAATAAGTGATTTTGGGAAAATAGGCTATGAAATTGGGAAAAATGAATACCAGTTCATACTTCACAACCATATACAATAATTAATTTAAGATGGATCATAAACCAAAATGTGAAAACAAAAAAAAAATATCCTAGAAGAATATCATGACCTTATGGTAGTCAAAGATTTCTTGGACAGGATCCAGAAAGCATTAAATATAAAGTAAAAGAATTGATAATTGGACTTCATTAAAACTAAAAAGTTATGCTCATCAAAAAAGTCCATTAATTATGAATAAAATTAATACCACCCAATTGTTCTACTTGAAAGTGGTTAAAACCAGAAATGTTATGCTGTGTATACATTACCACAATAAAATTTGTTTTCAAAAGACACCACTAAAAAAGTGAATAGGCAACAGAGATAAACAGAGATAAAAGAAGATAATTGCAAAACATCTGATAAAGGATATATATATATATATATCCAGAATATAGGAACTGTTTCTATAAGTCAATAATTTTAAAAAGTCAGCAAAAGACTTGAACAGTCATTACACAAAGGTGTACAAAATGGCCAATAAGCATATGAAAAAGTGCTCAACATCATTATTCAACAGGGAAATTAAAATTAAGACCAAAAGAAACCAATACTTACATCCTAGCAGGGTCGGCTTCATGGGGTGGGACAAGTGCAGTGGCCCCACTCTCAGAAGAGCCTGACACTTGGTTACAAATCTGCTGTCACCATCTTGAAATTTTTAATAATGTTTTCTTTGAACTTATATTTTGTAAGTGAAGTCCAATGAGACAGTGTAGCTTGAGCATGCCTTGCTGCCCATTTCATATAGCATTCACGATCACTATGTAGCTTCCTTAACATGCTTAATTTGTATTCCATTTGAGTCTGGCTGAACTCCCCACGCATTGTGAGTCCACCAGAATTCAGCACTCAGGTTCCACGTGAACAAATCTTCAATTGAATACTAGGGTGAGTTAATATCTCCAAGAGTTCATGCTTTCCCTTTGAACAAGACTTGAGTCCAATGCAGAAAGAAGGCAATAGCATTCTAAGAAATGTGAATGACCAAGAAACCCCATCATATCCTTTTTTAATCTATTACTCCCCTGTATCTGCCAGTCACACTGAAAATGATGATAAAAGAGGACAGGGACAGATAAGGCAACCCATAGTTCCTTTTCCTTTTAGTCCTTCCTTACTCAATCAGTTAAGCCCAAGGTTGAGAGTGTTAGTGGAATGTGTGTATGTCAAGAAGAAAAATAAAGTTTTGTGCAGAATTTTCACTGTTCTGGTAAGAGCAAAATATCTATGTATGAGCTACAAAATGCAGGTGATTATGCATTTGAGTTAAATGCTCATATATCTGCATTTAAAACTAACATTTTAACACGTGGCCAATGACTTTGGGTGAGAAGGTACCACTTGTGGTACCTTGAGTTGGTCTCTCTAGGGCCTTGTGACTGTATGGTTCTACCCCAAATAAATACCCTTTATAAAAGCCAAAATAAAAGAAACACACACACACACAACACAACAATAATAACAACAACAAAAAAACTAGCATTGCACAATATAAAGAGATCTGGTAAAATTCATGCTAATAATTAAAATTTTCAATTTTTGTTTAGAAAAAGTTTTTAAAAACTTTTTATTGTAGTAACATGTGTAAAACCCAAATTTTCCTGTTTTAACTACTTTCTAGTATTCAATTCAGTGACATTGATTATATTCAAAACTTTATGCTATCACCAACATTCATTATCTCAGCTTTTTCATCACCTCAAATAGAAACTCTGTACTTATTGCATTTTATAAATAATAAAATATTTTTAAAGGAAAAGCTTTTTATATTAATGTACCTTTAATAGCAGTTTTTTTCCTGCTTTTTTAATAAGCCTGGATTTTCATTTTGCACGGGGCTCCACAAATTATGTGGCTGACCCTGCCTACTAGCATGGCAAAAATTTAAAAGATTGATGACAACAAATGTTGGCAAGGATGTGAAGCAACTGGAATTCTCATATATTGCTGGTGAGAGTATAAAATTATACAGCCATTTTGCAAACTGCTCTGGCAGTTTCTATCGAGTTAAATATACTCAAGGGAAATATAAACATGTACACAAAAGACTCTGTTATCATGAAGGGTAAAAGACTAATTTGAGAAATACTGGGGAGTTAGAAACCTAGGAATAGAATTATATAAGAGGTGAAGGAAAGAGAGAAAGGAGAATAGGATACCTCCACACATTTTGTGTGGGTTTTAAGTGGATGGATGGTGATGCCACTACATGTGCATAATGAACACAGTAAGAGCCATTTGAGGGGGGAGATGATGGACTTGATTTTGAACATGTTGAATTTGAGGTATATTTTCTACCAAACATTATATTTAATATTCTCTCTCAGTCTTTTCCTTTCTCACTCCCACTTTGCTGTCCCTCTTTCTCTCTCAGTCTTTTCCTTTCTCACTCCCACTTGGCTGTCCCTCTTTCTGTCATTTTTTTTCCTCATTAAAAAAACATTACTTACTTTTAGCCTTCTTTGTACACACCTGCACATTATGACCAAGTACCTATGCATCCAGATGCCCAACCAAAATTCAGGGTACATGTTTTGGACTGCTGATTCTTATCAAGCCATGGGACCTATAAATATTCAAAAAATTTTGTTTTACCTTATTTTTTTTTTTTGCACAGGTGTTCTGGTTTAGCCAAATCTTGTAAAACAATCAAATTAACTTGTGTCTTTCCTATCCAAAATTTTGACAATAAAATTCTATATATAATAATATTTGTTATTAATTCATTGATATACAGACCAAAATGAACTTAAGTAACAAATGGATAATGTCTTCTGACTTAGTTCTGGAGAGCAGAAACATTACAGTATACATCCCAGGAAAGAAGTTTGGAGATGATATCGATCAACAAATGACTTTTCCAGTTCAGTGCAGTTTTTGGTCGTTTGTTGATATGGATTCATCTTCAAGGAGAAATTCACAGAAAATCAACACTCTAATTGGTCAGATGGTAAGATGTATGTATATTTTGTCTTGGGTATGTTGTCCAGGGAATTCAGTCACAAATTTTAATATTCCTTCTTAATATTTTTGTTATTAACACATTTCTATAATTTATTAGGTACCACAACTACATAATGATGTAGTTGTTTACAGTTTGTCAGGTTTTTCAGTCATGCAAGTCAGGTGTCTGCTCACTAGAAATTACTATTTGCATAGGTAGTTGGGGAGCCTTTAATGAATCTTTAAGAAAATGCTTAATCATGATCATTTTTAAAAACTGATTATCGCAAGTTGTCATGCTATTCAGGAATTGCGTATATATTTATAATTAATTATTTCCAGATTGTTTATGAAAATGCCAGAATTTAATGCTAGCTTTTTACCTTTGATGTAGGATTGCAGTTTGATTCCAGTTAATCTTGTGGAGGCATTTGGGTTATTGATTAACTGCAATGAATCATCTCCTTGCAACCCATTCCTTCCTACTGTGCAACATACTTTAAAGAAAGCCCTTGATCCTGAAGGGCTGCTTTATGTATCCTCTAAACAGTTTACAACCGAAGATTTTGAAAAGGTAATTTAGCAAGAATATTTGTGCCAATCTTTCTCAATTTAAAACTAGATATTTAGAACTCCTTTTGAGCACTCAGTTTTCTTTATTTAGGATTATTTTCTTCCAACTTGATTCTAGCTTTTAATCATTTAAAGGGCCTTGAATAAAATTATTGAATATAATTACACAACTGTGTAAGGATATGAATATTAAAATGTTGAGTTTATTCTTTGTACCACCAAACAAATAATCATAACTTAGAGAATCTCAGCAAAAAGAAAACTTAAATAGATTATTTCTATAGAAAATTATTATGAGAAGCAAATAGTTGTACAGTTATTTACATTTTACAGACTATTCCAAGGGATTTCCTTTATATGAATGTCTTTAGAGTTCTGACTTGAGGGAATATCTAACATGACTTACTAACCCATTTTAATGAACTGATTAAAAAAGCATGTGTGACATGTTCAGAAAACTTGAGAGTATAGTATGTAAATTTAATATTGATTCTCAGACCTATTAGAAGTGCTCAAGTATTTACAACAGAAACTCTTTTAATATAAACTCTTCAGAAATCTGTCCACAGTAAACTTAAAGTGTCTGGGTAGAATAAATGGTACAGAAGGCAAAGGATGTTGGGAAGTGGGAGTCATGGGTCATGAGAAATTTTTACAACTGTCTTCCTTGTAAGCATATCATATGAGTGAAAGGATGAAAAGTGGAGTGGACAAAAAAATGATTTATGAGCATTGTTTATACACATAGATTAGAATAGAAAAGAACACTATTTATGATACAATGGTCTTTTTTGTATATATTTTAAAGGTAGGTAAGCTCTAGGAATCAGGGTATTAAATATGGACAAAATAATCACCCAAAAAGAAAAATTATTGCCCAGTTTTTTCCACACAACCAAACAAAATCTATGGATTTATTAACTAGTTAACAGGTATGTACTTTATGAGCCTATTTTTGTTCTTTTATATTCCTACAAAAATATAAACTTCTTTAAATAGTTTATAATTTAATCGAGACGAAAAAAAGACACATGAAACACTTGAGACAATTTAAGTGCTAACGGGAAAAATCCAGAGAGGGAGATAACAAAATGCAAGAGTTAGGAAGACTTTGAGGAGGGGATGGGACTTAAGTTGGACCTTAAGAAAGGTAAAATTTAGATGGGAGGAAGGGTAGGCCTTCTAAGCAGAGATAACTGTAGGAGCAAAGATAAAAAAGTGGAAATGAGTATACACAGAAATTCTACTACGAGAAGACCTCCTGACTGGAAGAAATATTATATTATGCGGTCATAGGGATTAGGATTTGGCAGCTTTATAATAAGCCTTGAAGCCCAGGCAGAAGAGTTAATAGTTGACTCAGCAGACTTTAGAGAACAGCTGTAGACTTTACTAGGCTAGTGAAATAGTGACTATGGTTTTTCCGGAAGACAAATCTGTCTGTGCCACAAAAACAGATTGTTCAGACGATGTTGCCTTCTGGGTTCTGCAGGGGGCAGACTGAGCTGGAGTTTAGCGTGCAGCTAGCCGTTCGTTAGGGAGGGCCCGTGTACCAATAGCTGTGGGAGGAAGAAGCAGGATTGAGCAGAGAGCTCTGGAGCTAAGGAGGCCCACCAGAGTTATTCTGCTGTGGGCCAAAACGGAGGGACTTTATAAAAACTTCTCCTTTCACCTCAGTCATTTGATATGGGCCATTTTGTAAGGGCCTGACCTTGGGAAGGCGGGTCTTTGCAACGAGGCAATCCTTGAAGGGGCTGACAGCTGGAGGCCATCCTGATAGTACTCCCAGCGCTGAGACAAAAGAGGCAAAGAATAATGTGAGCCCTTTTCTGAAGGAAGATATAGGCAGCACATCACCATTCTACCGTAGGGTAGAACCTAGAGAGGCTAGGATATTATTAATAGTATTATTATCCAGATCTGAGGCCTGGAGGGGATTTTGAAGTATAACAATAGGGACAGGATGTATCCAAGAGACAGTCCCTTAAAAAAGTTGTATCTAAAATATAAACAACCTTATTATAGTTAATAACAACCTTATTATTGTTAATTTTCCCTTCTGATTCTGTGAATTGAAATAGCAGAAAACAACTAGGATGGTAAAAAAAAAATCTGGAAATTATGTCATGGGAGGAAAAACTTAAGAAACTGGAAATTACTGATTCAGAAAAAAAAAAACAACAGCACAAACCTCAGAGAGAACAGTGACAAACTTCGTGTTGAAGACTAATTTTCCACCCCAAATCTTACTAATTTTGCAAGGCCGACATTCTAAGTAGTGAATAGTGCCTCCCACATTGCAAGTGTTCAGTTAAGTGATTCTTAAAAAGAAGGAAGGGAAGTAAGGGGAGCAAGAAGCTCTAGGGCCAATGATAGAAAGCTGTAAGGGAATGAACTGTCAAAGAATTAAAGCCATTCATAAGGGGAATGAGTTTCTGAGAGAGGAGAGCCTTTCTCCCACTCCAAGACATGATACTCATTCAAATACATTGAGAGGGAGGAGGAGATTAGTCTAGATGATCTTCAATAAGAGTGTAAGATATTTTGATTCTAAAGTGCTCTGTGACTTCAGGAAGACCCTAGACATTTACTCAGTTTTTATGTAAGTAACATATGCAAACCTTTAAAAATGAAATGTGAATATATTTTTGATTATTGTAATCTATCTTTTGTAATAAAGCTCGAATCTATTAAAATTTTCATGCTTTCAATTTAGCTACTGGCATTTGCAAAGAATTTGAAAGTAGAATTCAGCTTGGAGGCAGAAAAAATGATTCATGGCTATTATCTAGCAAGTCGCAGAATCAGAACAGACTCTGTACATGGATCAAAATTGTCAGCATCTGCATTAAAATATTTGTAGGTATTTAACTCAAGATTTTTAAGCCAGTATTGACTTTTTTATTTTCCTTCTTTTTTTTTTTATCTTTAGTATTGACTTTTTAATGATGTGTTTAAGTTTAACTTATTTATCTGTTTCACTTGTTTGTTTTACTGCAGGTTGGCTGGTTTATAATCTGCCTTGTTCAAAAGAATTTAATGTGGTTTACCAATTCCTTTTGCTATATTGTTATATCATTTGAACCTCCAATAATTTGTTTTCACTAAATTAATTTGATCAGGCACATCTCTGAGATCTGTCTGAGAAAATTGCACTGATTTCCAACACAAATGATTGTGTTTTTTAATTTTTTAAATTAAAAAGAAAATTTCTTGTGGTAATATTTATACAATATAACGTTCTCTCCTTTTAGCCAATTTCAAGTATGCAATTCAGTAGTGTTAATTACATTCAAATTTTGTGTTATCATTACCACCATCCATTACCAAAACAAATGATTATTTTTTAAAATGTGGCTCTTTATATTCTAGGAATTCTGTAATTGATCCTAGAAAAATTCTTCTTGTACTTTTAGATATTTTAATAGACTCATCTATTATTGTGTCTTGAATAATTCTAAAAAAAAAACCCTTAATTTTGATTATAAAAGTAAAGTATGGACACGATAAAAGAAAAATCTAATGATGAGTAAAGTGTCCTGCTAACTCTACCCACTCCTACTCTACTCCCCAGAGAAAATCCCTGTTAACAGTTTTGTGTATCCTTCCAGAAATTGTTCATGCAAATACAAGCATATACACATATGTAATTTAAATATATGTTATATATTAAATACATATTTTATTTAACTATGTTATATATTTTAATGACTATTTAAATATATAATCATATAAATATTTTTTCATATAAATATATTCTTTCTGCCTAATTGGAATCATGCATGATATACAATGCTACACTATCGGCACATAAAGAACCATTTCATTGTGTTTCTAATAGCTGCATCACAATTTTACAGTGTGTGGCTGTACCATACATAATTTAAAAAGTCCCCTTTGATAGACTGTTACTTCATTTGACATAATACTAAAGTATAATCTCAAACAAATTATGAAGTAGGCCCAGGAGTAAAATAATCCATTAAATAAATACATATCTTATTATAATTGCGATATAAAATTAGAGATGAAGGACTAGCAGGAAGAGTTAGGTTTAGGTCTATAAGAGATTGATATATTTAATTAAGTTAATTTCCCCAACTGTATCTTTATCTTCATAGAGCTGAAAAAATTACTATGATAAGCCAAGGTTGAAATCAGTTCTTTGATAATAAATGTTTCAAATGGTTAACAGACTTGTACCGCACTTTCCATTTTCTGAAATAATATTTAAAATACCCAAATCAAATTATACTAGCCTAAAAGCTTTAAAAGTTGTATTTTCTCATAAAATTATTTTATTAGTAAATTAGTAAAACAATATTTTTTATTTAAACTCACATAGGCTTAGTTTACCTATGTTTATATTGATCCAAACATAAAGCAGATTTAATTTTAGTGTGATAACTCTACTTTTTCACATTGTAGACCTAAATACTGGGAGTGACGGGGAAGGGGGGGTCTATGAAACCAGCAAATTAAGTGAACCACTACCCAGAAAAGTCATAAACCCTGTATTTCCCTCCACTTCTATAGACAGGTGCTTAATAACACCATCTTTGTGTTTCTAGGGAAGTGGAGGTGAACAATTCTCTTTTCTTTTCCTGAAAGTCTCAATACATATTTTGTCTTGGTCAACATTTTTAGAAGGAGCTTGGATGAGGATCCTCATCAAGGACCTGATAAACAAATTTGTAAATAAAAGATCTTCACAAGCTCCAATGATCATCTTAGTCTAAATGATGAATGTAAATAGAAAAGATTTAAAGTTCTTAATTTGGACTCCAAACTCCCTGGTACAAATGTGAATGGATTGGAAAGGCATAATATGGCTTAATATCAGATGATATGAAAAAACTTGGTTTCATTATATTTATGTTTTATATGAGTAAACAGTGGAATATGGCTGTTAACAATACTGAAATTTGGGGTTTGTATTAATAGAATATAGATCAAGATCAAGAAGAATGCTAGTTCTGCTTTCACTCCGCTAGTCAAATCCCACTTGTAGTATTGTATAGAAAAAGAGTATTAACCAAAGCTAGTCCCAAGAAGAGCATCCTGGATGGTGAGAGGCCTGAAAATTATGTCTCATGACATATTAAAGAAAGTAGGAATATTTTTTTTTAAGTTTTATTTTTTATTTATTACATATCCCCCCTTTTCTGCTTGTTCTTGCTGTGTTCATTTCTGCATTCTTCTGTGTCTGCTTGTCTCCCCCCGCGGCGGCGACCCACCGAGTCAGTTCACCTCGCAGGGGCTTGCCCTGCCCGCGGGGGCTTGCCCTGCCCACGGTGGCTGAAAGTAGGAATATTTAACTTGGAGAAAAGAAAACATGAGGTAACTATAAGAACTGTCTTTGAATATTTGAAGACATTTAAGAGGTATTAGGCTTGTTTTTTAGTCCCAGAAGACAGAACCGGGGGCCAATGAGTGGAAATTGTGGTGAAACCCATCTCAGCTTACATTTATAGGTTTGTGGGTTGGTTGCAAGACTTTCAAATGCCTTTACTTATTTGAACTCACAAAAACCTGTGTATTATTATTATTGTCACCATTTTATAGCTGAGCTTCCAAAATAATCTCAAAAATTAAATGTTATACAAAGTCACCCAGCTATTCTAAGACTCAACCCAGGTTTTCTGATTCCCAAGTCCAGGAATCATTCATGGTCATCATATCTGCCTTACTAAAAGCTTAAGGTAGATCTTTCAGGTAATCAATGTCAGTTTAAAAATAATAATAAAGTAACAAATTGTCTCGTGAAGCAGTGAATTCTAGGAGAGGTTAAATAGAGACTGGAAAATGAGAAGCCTGAAATGATATATAGAAAATTCAATTATCTGATGGAAGTTTGAACTCTAAGATCTCTTCCAAAATTTCTATGAGGACTTTGAATAGATGAAGAATTGGAAGAAAAAAACAAAGATGTGTCTATAAGAGATAAATATCTTTAGTTAGATTAATTAACCCAACTGTGCATTTATCTGAACAGAATTTGGAGGTGGGGGTTTAGGCTGGCATGATAACAGTAAAGCCAAGATGGAAACTGAAGGTGGAAACGAACTCTTTGGTAGTAAATCATACTTGCTTGTTCTGAAACAGTCTATTCAAGTTGGTAGGATAAAAATGCTTCAAAAAGAAACTAAAATTTTTTTCAAAGTAAGAATATGTTGATCTTTAAGGTGTGGTTAATGTTCACATATGTCTTAGTGTGTTTCTTTCCCAAATATATATTATTTCTATAATATCAACATATTTTGTTTGGTGTCAATTTTTTTTAGAGTCTCCCTATCTGAAGCACATGCTCGATTGAACTTAAGGAATATTGTGCTTAAAGAAGATGTACTAATTGCAGCCTTATTATTTGAAACATCTCTCACATTGAAATATGGTAATCTATTAAATTATTTATGATCACTATAAATAATTTATCTAAACTTAAATATTCTTAGTCTACTAAATTAAAATGTTTCATATATTAAAAATATTATTTTAAAGCATAATAAATCTCCATCAGGTAGGGCCTGACTGAATTTGAACATTTACTAATTGTTTAAAGGTAGTATTATCATTATCTGATATTAAGTTCTTTGATTTGCATGTTTGTTTCTATACCTGAAGTTTTGCATTGCTTAAAGACGTTTGTGAAAAAGAAAAAGACTAATGGGAGAAAAATCAAACTGTAACTATAAGTTTGAGACATCCTACATAAATATCAATAGACAGATATAAGAATCTGGAGCTTAGAGTTCAGACTTAGAAATATAATGTAGGGATCATCAGCGTAGAAATGGTAAGCAAAGTCAAGGGAATGGCTAGTTAAAATTACCTAGAATGAGACTGTAAAGAGAACTCCAGAAATGCCCTTGAAGAACTCCAATATTTAGCAATGGGTTGAGGAGGAGACTGAAAATCAGCAACAAAGGAAACTGAAAAGCAGCAGTTAGAATGTAGGAAGAAAATCTGGAGTGTGGTGAGTGAAGAAAGGAGAGGGATTCAAGAAGGGAGCAGATTGCTAATTGTATCATGTGCTCCTGAGAGTTTGAATAAATTATATTTAGCAACATAGGGGTTGTAGGTAGCCATGATCAGAGATCTTTCTTTCAGTGGAGTGAGGATGGGGGTGACATGGGAGGTGAGGATATGGCAGCAGCACATATAGACATTTTTAAAGATATTTGACTATGAAAGTGAGGAAAGAAATGAGGTAGTAACTGGAGAAAGATGTGTGGTCCAGAAAGAGGTGTTTTTTTTTTTTGGGGGGGGGAGTCAGGGAAGGGAGCATGGGGAAAACAAAGGAACAACCAATGACTTTTGAGGGACTTAGAACAGTGAAAAGATGAGGGAAGTTGACTGGTAGTGATATATATATATATATATATATCAATGAGCTTTGGCACTAAACACTAAATAGCTTTATGATCTTGGGCAAATCACGCCTCTTCTAGAACTCTTTGTTTAAAATATTAAAACATTTTTTTTTAATTTTAAAAGAAGCTTTAGATTACATAAATGTTATATCAGAAATACAGGGGATTCCCATATACCCACCCCCTCCCCCTCCCACACTTTCCTACATTAACAACATCTTTCATTAGTGTGGTACATTTGTTACAATTGATGAGCACATATTGAGTGAAACATTGCTACTAACTATGGACTGTAGTTTACATTGTAGTTTACACTTTGCCCGACAATTTTATAGGTTTTGACAAAATGTATAATCACCTTTATCCGTCATTGCAAGTCATGCAGGACAATTCCAAAGTCCGAAAAATGCCCCCATGTTACACCTATTCTTCCCTCTCCCTCCCCTCAGAACCTCTGGTGGCCACTGCCTTTATAACAATGATACAAGTTCTTGCATTGCTAGAATAATAATGTCCATAATAGAATGATAATAGAATAATAAGTCTACTTTAGTCCATTGTTCATTCCCCAATCTTGAGGATTTGGGGATGGTGATGCCCACTCTGTTTCTGATTGAGAGGGGGCTTAGATCTTATGTGTCAGTTGGATGAAACTGTCTTGCTTGCCGTTGTAGATACTCTCTGTTTTTTAGGTTGGGCGTTGTCCATCATCATCCTTTTGTTAGTTGTCCTGGGTGAGTGCAATGAACTGGAAAGTAGGTATTGCAACTCTGCTGAGATTCAGGGCTCAATTAGCATAGAACAGACTGAAGATTTATGTCTCTGGAACATGTAATTAACAAATATAGGGCTAATTATAGGTTCAAATAAAAGGGGCAGAAGAGCCATGTGTAGGGAAATTATAAATGAATCTATCTCTGATACATTGGGGAGCATATATTCCAAAGTAAGGCCCACTGACAGGGTGCTGAATTCGAGATTGTCTGCCCTGGTTATAGTGTCTAGATGTCTCTAGAGCCCTCAGGAGCCCTGCTGTTTGAGGCACTGTTTATTGTGGCAGTCAATGAGATCCTGCTGAACGAGCATAAGTGTAACCTATAGAATGACCTCCCAACTCACTGTGAAATCTCTTAGCCATAAAAACTCATTTGTATTTAATATTTCCCCCTTTTGGTCAAGGTCTTTTTCCAAATGCATCCCTAGTCAGTGCTTGGTAATAATTCCTCGGTGCCAAGGAGGCTCTTCCCCAGGTGGAACTCATTTTTATCATCTATGAAATAAGTGTTAGGGCAAGATCACTAAGCCTTCCTTACCCTATGATAAAAGTCTTTACTATATACATTCAGTGTTAAACCCAACTGGCAAATCCTGAAGAGGCAAAATCTAAATTTGACCTTCCCAGTAAAATTGACTCACATGGATGATTCTGTATTTTCACTGTCTTCAGAATTGCATATGCAAGATGCTATTGTTATCTTCCTGATTCTTATCTCAAATCAATATAAATTATTATATTTTCCTTTTTATATGAAAAAGGAGGTAGGTATTCAGTTTTGAAAAATCAGTTTTGAAAAATCCCTATGATTTTTCAATGCAAAAACATTAGTTGTGCCAAGAAGAAGCTTTCTTCTGCCCAAGTCAACAAAACTTACCCTAAATGTATTCTTTTATTCCCAGTCTTTTAATTTTTTTTATTTTCACAAACACTTCCACTCCCCTTCTCCCATCCCTTCCTCCCCTAGTACCTCTAATCTGCTTTCTTTCTCTGCAAATTTGCTATTTCTAGTCATTGCTTATGAGTGATATACTAGTTTTTGTTCCTATGTGTATTGATTATTTCACTGAGCATAATGTTTTGAAGTTTCTTTCATGTTACAGCAAGTCTCATAAATTCATTTTTCTTATGATTGAATAATATTCCATAGTATATATGTACCACACATTTTGTTTATCCATGAATTTGTTCATGGACACCTGCGTTGTTTCCAACTTTTGGCTATTATGAATATGCTGCTATAAACATTGGTGTTCATGACCCTATTTTCATTCTCTTTGGGTATATACTTAGAAGTGGGATTTCTGGGTCAAATGGTAATTCTATATTTAACTTTTTGAGGAACTGCCATATTGCTTTCCACATTAGCTGCAACATTTTACATTCCCATCAACAATACACTAGAGTTCCAGTTTCTCTACATTTTCCCCAACACTTGTTATTTTGTTTTTCTATTTTTATTTTTTTAATATGTCATAACCATCCTTGTGGATGTGAAGTAGTATCTTATTGTGGTTTTAATTTGCATTTCCTAATGACTCTTGATGTGGAGTATCTTTTCATCCATTTATTGGCCATTTATGTATCTTCTTTGGAAAAATGTCTATTCAAGTCCTTTGCCAATTTTTAAATTGGGTGGTCTTTTTGTTGTTGCATTGTAGAAGTTCTTCATATGTTTTGGATATTAAACCTTTATCTGATATATGGTTTGCAACAATCCCATTCTGTAGATTGTCTTCTCACTCCTGATAATTTCCTTCGATGCACTAAGGTTTTTTTAAAGTAAAATTTTATTGAAGTATATCATTCATACATGAGCATACATAAACAATAAATATATAATAAAATTTGTGAATTTACAAAACAAAGATGCAAATCATCATACAAGGCTGCCAACCACCAACACCTTGCATTGTTTTGAAACATTTGTTACAAACTATGAAAGAGGACTGTCAAAATATTACTACTAACTATAGCCCATATCTTACATTTGGTGTATTTTTCTTCCAGCTCACCCAATCATTAACATTCTATATTAGTATTATATATTTGTTAACGTTCAGGAGAAAACATTCTCATATTTGTCCTGTTAACCACAGTCCATCATGCACCACTGGATTCCCTGTGTTATACAGTCCCATGCTTTGTACAGTCCATTCAAAGTGAACACTCAGTGGCTTTCATTTTCATCACAACATTGTGCTGTCATCACCTCAGTCAATTTTAGAACGTTTTCATTACTCCAAAAGGAAAAACCCCATACCCTATTATGTCCCCCTATTGTTGTCCCTTAGTTTTGAAAAAATATCTTCTAATCCACTAAAATTTTTTACTTTTATGATATCAGGTTTATCTATTGTTTCTTTTGTTGCTCGTGCTTTTGGTGTCATATCTAAGGACATGAAGATTTGCCCCTATGTTATCTTCTAAGAATTTTATAGTTTTAGCTCATATACTTAGGTCCTTCATCATTTTGAGTTGATTTTTGTACATAGTGTGACGTAGGGGTCTAACTTCATTCATCTGCATGTGGATATCCAGCTTTCCCAATACCATTTGTAGAATAGACTATTCTTTCTTCAACTGCATATACTTAACAGTCTTATAAAAAATCAGGGCGTGGGTATAGCTCAGTTGGTTGAGTGCCTGCTTCCCATGTATGACGTCCAGGGTTCAATCCAACAACACCACAAAAATTGGTTGGCCATAGATTTGTGGGTCTATTTCTGGACTTTCAATTTTTTTCCACTGATCTATTTGTGCCAGTACCACACTATTTTGATTACTGTTATTTGTAATACAATTTGAAATTGGGAAGTGTGAGACCTCTAACACCGTTATTTTTCAAGATTGTTTTTGTTATTCAGGGCCCCTTGCAGTTTCGTATAAATTTTTTTTTTTAAAGATTTATTTATTTTATTACATATCTCCCCTTCCCCCCCGTTGCGGCGACGCGCCGAGACTTGGTCACTGCGCAGGCGCGGCTTTCCCCGCTTGTGGGCGGCTTCTGCTTCCATCACGGCCGGCTTTTCAGTTCGCCGGTGGCTGGCTGTGCTCGATTTGCAGGCGACCTGCCCTGCCC
>PVKH010009658.1:0-18697 GCA_004027955.1 Chaetophractus vellerosus
CCCTCCACGGCGGTGGCTCGTTCCGTTCCAGGGTGGCTCCATTCCGTTCTCACGGGCGGCTCCGCTCCATGTTTTGCGGGCAGCAGTCCTCCATGTTTTTGCGGGCTGCCGGCTTCCGCTTTCGCGGGCAGCAGCTCCGCTTTTCACGGGCGACTCTGCCATGCCCGTGGGGGCTCAGCCCTGCCCGTGGCGGCTTTTTTTTTTTGCCTTGCCCACAGCGGCTCTGCCCCGCCCACGGCGGCTTGCCTTTCTCAAGGCGGTCTGCCCGCTCGGAGGTCCCCGGGAACCGAACCCGGGGCCTCCCATGTGGTACACCGGCGAGCTCTTTATCCACTGAGCTATCTAGCCGGGCCTTTGCTCCTTCTTAAAATGTTAAACATGCACCTACCATATAACCTAACCATTATATTCCTAGGTATTTACCCAAGAGAAACAGAAGTATGTGTCCAAACAAAGACTCATACAAGAATATTCATGAAGCTTTGTTTGTAATATCCTGAAACAAGAAACAAACCAATTATTCGTTAACAGGTAAGGAGATAAAAAAAATTTGAATTTGTACATTCACACAGTGGAATACTACTCAGGAGCAAATAAAGAAACAGGTCCATATAAAATCCCCTCTTCTAGGCAACACTGGTTTATCACAGCGGTGGAAAGCCAACCTTCCTGCTCTGTAACCCATAGTCCTGGCTGCCTGCATTATTACGTTTCAGGAACTTAATTTACTTAGCTTTGAATTGTATATCACTTTTGTCTTTGGGCATAGTATTATAAATACAATGCCATAAGAAGAATAACCAGGTGCCATTGTGCAGGGTGGATTTATATAAAAACTTGGGGTTCAAGTCTTCATCAAAGGTATCAGAGAACAAAAGATAGTTATTCTTCAGATACTACTCTTGAGGAAAGCAACAAATAAACTCACATGACTGAATTCTCTAGAACAAAGTAATTTTTATGCTGGAAAGGATTATGAAAATCAAGTCCCTCTGAGAACCAATTAGATAGCCAAGAATTTGGACAACAAAGCACATTGTCATGGAATCACGTCAACATTTAGAAGTTTGAGAAGAGAATGGATATATAGGCCTTGCCTTAGCTTTCTCTCCTATTTTTCTGCAAATACCCAAGGTTTTTCTTCATAAAGCAAGTCACATTATCTTAAACTTGTGGATATACCTGGTCATACACGAGTGTTTCTTCAAGCAGAGAAAATTAATATCTAATTCTCATGAAATATATGAAACTCTGAAGAAAGAAAAACCAGGATTGTTAGAAATGATGGATTGTGGACATGAGATGGGTTGCAAAATACTCCCAGTGGTCATGCCTGACTCCCCAGAGTATTGAGGGAAGAATGAAGCAAAAGAAAATATTGCTAAAATAAAATTCCTGGCTAATTCTCAACCCCCAAATTCGTCATTACATAGCAAATTGATTCATCCTCGATTTATTTTCTAAAATATCAGGCAGGCCAAGATAGTTTAAAATGTTCACTCTGAAGCTAGCAATTTTATTTTGTCATCACTTATTTTAAAGAATTACAAGGAATTTTCACAATGAAACTATCATGAATTAAATCACAGGGGCAGAGAAAATAGCAAAAATTCTTACTTCTCCAATGGTAATTAAGTGTCATTGAATACATGAAGCCTTGCTAAAAATCAATTTTTCAATTTTTTTTATTCCTAGAAGGTTTAATTCTCTTTCCAAATAGTTTGACCAAGGCCAGGGCAAGAAAATGGAGAGGTTGTGAGACTAGGTGAATTCAGTCAATCAAAGCTATATAACAAATGACTCCTGGTATACCTTATGTCACCTCTATGCAGGGTTCATTCATATTCCAAATCCTATTTTAAAGCTATTGAAAAAATTCTAAATTCAAAGTAACCTGGCTAAGTTGTCCTGCTAAAAAGGGTCTTAAAAGTAATTGCACATTCTCTGATAGGGTGTAATTTGAATTTTTTTCTTTGTATTTATAATTGTGCTTTATAAAAATTACATAATTTTTTTAACACAGAGTGTGGCCACAATGTGAATTAAAGTGCGGAGTGAGAGCTAATTTTGAGCTAAGTGTGAAAGTATTTAGGGTATATGGACTAATGGACAGTGGAGAGTAGTGTGTCTGAGGGTGACTGCTCCTACAAACAGAAAGGATTAGTAAGTCTGGTCAGCTCCACCCCAGGCATTGATGGCTGCCTCTAAGTTCCTGGAAGTCAGCATATTTATGAATGAATGGGCTTAGTCAAGACAATTTTGTCCTGAAAACAGATGAGGAAAAAGATGTAAAGCCATGCTGTTTCTTAAAGGTAAGCAACAAGGAGCATTCATCCATGTCTTCAAATCAGTAAAGGTTTCTTAGAGGAGGTTATGTTTGTACTGACTCTTGAATTGTAATTGAAATTATCCAAGTGAAGAAAAGCAAGAACAATGTTCTAGGCAGATGGAATGAAATGACCAAAAATCTGAATCTTTAAACTAACAAAATATAGATGTTGCTTTATATTATTTAAACATAAAGTGTGAGGTAGGAAAATAGGTTAAGGTCAGCTTTATTATGAAAGGGGGCATTGCTTGCCATGTTAAGAGCTTGGAGAGGACTACAGAATTATTTAAATATGCAACTTGGGCCCATGGAGCTTCAAGAGGAAGAGGAAGCCCAGAGGGAAAGGCAGAGACCAGCCAAAGATCTGTGACCATCTTGATTCAACACGTGGCAATTGACTTTGGTGAGAAAGCAACCTTGAGTTGGACTTTTTATGGCCTTGTAATTTTATTTTGTATTACCCCAAATAATACCCCTCATAAAAGCCAACAGATTTCTGGTACTTTGCATTGGCAGCCATTTGACAGGCTAATACACTTGTCATAACAACACTTGATCTCATAGATTCAATTCATTTTCAAATACATCACACTATGAAATTGGGTTCAGAAGCAGAAAGGCTTAGAGCAGTGCTACTCAAAATGTGGCCCACAGACCAATGTCAATTGAGGAAAGGTTTGGTATCAGTTGATGATGAGTACAGAAATTTAGAGTAGCTTCTAAAAATTTTTGGATCAATTTGATAGATTACTTTTTTTTAAGCTTTTTTCTGTATAATGTTTTTTTCTTTATTAGAGAAATTATGCATAAAATACAGGATTTCCATACACCAACCCACCAACAAAAACTTGCTTCAGTAGAAAGCATTTGTTACAATTGGTAATAGCACATTTTTATTATTGTACTATGAATTAAAGTCCATAGTTTAATTTAGGGGTCATTGTGTAGTATAATTCCATTAATTTAGAAACAATATTTTGTTACCATATATAAAATCTAATATTTCTCCTATTAACCATGCAGATATGTATTTCAATGCTTTTCATGGCATTTACAATTTTGTGCTACCATCATCACTATCCAAAACATTTCCATCATTCCAAATAGGAACCCTGCACATTTTAAGCCTTAACTTCCCATTCCATATGCCCACTCCATCCCCTGGTAATGAATATTCTAGATTTTAACTATGAGATTGCTTACTATAATTGTTTCAAATCACTGAGACCATACAATATTTGTCCTTTTGTGTCTGGTTTATTTCATTCAACATGATGTCTTCCAGGTCCATCCATGTGGTCACATGTATCAGGAATTCAACCCTCTTCACAGCTGAGTAATATTCCATTGTGTGTATGTACCATATTACATGTATCCATTCATAGGTTGATGGACACTTGGGTTGCTTCCATCTTTTGGAAATTGTGCATAATACCACTTTGGACACCCATGTGCAAATATCTGTTCGATTCCCTGCTTTCAATTCTTTGGGGTATAAATCTAGTAGTGGAATTGCCAGGTCATATGGTAGTTCTATACTTAGCTTTCTGAGGAACTGCCAAACTGTTTTCCATAGTGGCTGCTCCCTTTTACATTGCCACCAGTAATGAATGACTGTTTCTATTTCTCCACATTCTTTCCAACATTCGTTATTTTCCATTTTTTTAATAGCAGCCATTCTAATGGTTATGAAGTGATATCTCATTATAGTTTTGATTTCTATTTCCCTGTTAACTAATGATGTTCAGCCTTTTTTCATGTTTTTTTCTGGCTACCTGTAATCTTCTTTGGAGAAATATCTGTTCAAGTCTTTTGCCCATTTTTTAATTGAATGTTTGTCTTTTTTTAATTAAATTGAAGGTTTTAAAATATAATCTGGATATTAATCCTTTATTGGATATGTGACTCCAAATATTTTCTACCATTGTGTAGGTTGTCATTTTACTTTCCTGTTAAAGTCCTTTGAGGAACTTTTTTTTTCTTAAATTTTGATAAGGTCCAATTTATCTATTTTTTCTTCTGTTGATTGTGCTTTTGGTGTAAATTCTAAGAAACCATTGCCTAACATGAGGTCTTGAAGATGCTTCCACATGTTTTCTTCTAGGACATTGATCCATTTTAAGTTGAAATTTTATATGGTGTGAGGTAGGGGTCCTCCTTCTTTCTCTTTTTTAATGGAGATCCAGATTTCCCAACAATAATTTTTGAAGAGACTGTTCTTTCCCAATTGAGTGGTCTTTGTCTCTGTGTCAAAAATCAATTGGATACTTACCTCGTAGGGGAGATACCATGATCACAAAGGTAGTTTTCCCAGGGTGAGGCTTATCCATTGCACTCCAGATGTGCTGACCCCTGTGATTTCCCCAAATGCAGGAAAGTTGACTGCATAATTTGTGGTAGCGGGGGACTGCATTCGTGTTCTCCCCTAAAATGACAGAGGAAAAAAGAAAAAGAAAAATCAGTTGGCCATAATGTGAGGGTTGACTTCTGAGCTCTCAATTCTGTTCCATTGGTCTATATGCCTGTCCTTGTGCCAGCACCATGTGTTTTTTAAAAAACATTTATTTATTTCTCCTACCCACCACTCTCGTTGTTTTGCACTTGCCATCTTCTCTCTGTGTGTTCTTCTGTGTCTGCTTGTCCTCTTTTTAGGCAGCACTGGGAACCAATACTGGGACCTTCCAAAGTGGAGAAAGGCTGCTCAAGCTCTTGTGCCACCTCAGCTCCCTGGTCTGCTGTGTCACTTAGTGTCTCTCTTCTGTGTCTCTTTTTGTTGCATCATCTTGCTGCTCTAGTTCTCCGCTTGGGCCAACTTGCCACATGGGTCAGCTTGCTTTTCACCAGGAGGCCCGGGAAATGAATCCTGGACCTCCTATATGGTAGATGGGAGACCATTCACTTGAGCCACATCCACTTCCCCCATGTATTTTTGATTACTGTTGCTTTGTAATAAGTTTTAAGATCAGGATGTGTGAGTCCTTCAACTTCGTTCTTCTTTCTCAAGGTAGCTTTAGCTGTTTAGAGCCCCTTACCCTTCCATATAAAGATGATGATTGGCTTTTCCATTCCTGAAAAGAAGGTTGTTGGAATTTTGATTGGGATTGCATTGAATCTATAAATTGCTTTGCTTAGTATAGACATCTTAATGATATTTAGTTTTCCAATCCATGAACACAGAATGGCTTTTGACTTATGTGCTTCTTTGATTTCTTTTAGCAATGTTTTACTGTTTTTGTGTGTGTGTACAAGTCCTTTACTTCTTACATTAGATTTATTCCTAGATATTGGATTCTTTTAGTTGCTATTCTAAATGGATTTTTTCTTGATTTCTTCTTCTAATTGTTCATTGCTTGTGTATAGAAATACTGCTGATTTTGGGGTGTGGATCTGTACCCTGGCACTTTGCCAAATTCATTTATTAGCTCTAGGAAGTTTGCTGTGAATTTCTCAGGTTTTATGTATGTAGGATCACATCATCTACAAAAAGAGAAAGTTTTACTTCTTTTTTTCCAATTTGGATGTTTTTTATTTCTTTTTCTTGCCTAGTTGCTCTGACAAGAACTCCCAGTATAATTCTGAATTATAGTAGTAACAGTGGACATCATTGTCTTTTTCCTGATTTTAGAGGGAAAGCTGTCAGTCTTTCACCATTAAGTAGGATGTTAGTTGTGGGCTTCTCATAAATGCCCTTTATCATGTTGAGAATGCTTCCTTCTATTCCTAGTATGTTAAGTGTTTTTATCAAGAAAGGGTGCTGTATTTTGTCAAGTGCCTTCTTTGTATCAATTGAGATTGTCATGTGTATTTTTTCCTGCATTCTGTTAACATGCTGCATTATACTAATTGATTTTCTTATGTTGAACTAACTTTGCATACTAGGGATAAATTCCACTTGATCAAGGTTTGTAATACTTTTTAAATGCTGTTAGATTTTGCTTGATAGTATTTTGCTGAGGATTTTTACATCTATATTCATAAGAGATATTGGTCTGCAGTTTTTTTTTTTTCTTGTGGTAATTCTATCTGGCTTTGGTATGAGGATGATGTTGACCTTATAGAATGAGCTTTGGAGTGTTCTCTCCTCTTCAAATTTTTTGGAAGCATTTGAGCAGAATTGGAGTTAAGTCTTCTTGGAATGTTTGGTGGAAATCTCCTATGAAGCCATCTGGTCCTGGACTTTTCTTTGTTAGGAGGTTTTTGATGATGATTCAATCTCTTTATTATTAATTGGTTTGTTGGGAACTTTCATTTCTCCTAAAGTGAATGTCAGTAGTTTGTATGTTTCTAAAACTTTGTCCATTTCATCTAGGTTATCTAAATTATTGTTATACAGTTATTCTACTAAGAAGAGAATATTATAGTCCTTTTATTTCAGTGGGGTTAGTAGTAATGTCCCCCTTTTCATTTATGATTTCAATATTTGTATCATCTTTTTTTCTTTGTTATTCTAGCTAAAGATTTGTCAGTTTTACTGATCTTCTCAAAGAACCAACTTTTGGTTTGTTGAGTCTTTCTATTGTGTTTTTTTATTTTTTATTTCACCTATCTCTGCTCTAACCTTTGTTATTTCCTTCCTTCTGCTTGCTTTGGGTTTAGTTTGCTCTTCTTTTTCTAGTTCTTCCAGTTTTGAGATTAGGTTTCTGCTTTGAAGTCTTTCTTCTTTTTTAATGTAAGCATTTAGAGCTGTAAATCGCTCTCTCAACACTGCCTTTGCTGTATCCCATATGTTTTGGTATGTTGTATTCCTTTACATTTGCCTCAAGATATTTCCTAATTTTACCTCTGAGTTCCTCTTTAGCACATATTTGTAAATTTTCCATTTCTCTCTCTGGTATTGATATCTAGCTCCATTCTTTAGTGGTCAGAGAATATACATTGTAGGATTTCAACATTTTTTAATTTATTGAGACTTGCTTTGTGACCCAAAACATAGTCTATCCTGGAGAATGATGTATGTGCACTTAGTTAGTTGCAGAGTTCTATATATGTCTGTTAGGTCTAGATGTTTTAGTGTTTCATTCAAGTCCTGTACTTCCTTATTGGTCTTCTGACTAGATGTTTTCTTCATTATAGAGATTGGGGTATTAAAGTTTTCTACTAAATATATAACAATCATATTAGGTTTGATACCAACTTAACTGAAATACCATGCACATATACTTTTCCTATACCCCTCTGTTCCACCACCATTTTCTTGGTACTTGTTACCATTTATATCTTTGTACATTGCATGTCCAAAAACATAGATTTATCATTACATTTTTAGGTATTTGGATTTTTTCAACTGTAGGAAGTAAGAAGTGGAGTTCATACCAAATAATATAATACAATAATACTGGCATTTATGGCTATCCAAATGGCTACCTTTACTGCAGGTGTTTATTTCTTTATGTTGTTTTGGACAATTGTCTAATGTCCTTTCCTTTCAGTCTAATGAACTCTCTTTAGCATTGATTATAGGGCAGGTGTTTAGTTTGCTAAAAGCTCCTGGGAACAATATACCAGAAATAGGTTGGACTTTACAATGGGATTTATTAGGTTAAATGCTTACACTTCTGAGGCCATGGAAATGTCCAAATCAAGGCATCATCAGAGATGCTGTCTCAACAAAGGTTGGCTGGTGGCAATCCTGGACTCCTGCCATGTGGGAAGACACAATGGCAGCTCTGCAGGTCTGGGTCTCTGCCTCATCTACCAGGCTTACATTCTCCCTGAGCTCAGCTGTGCATGATCAGACATATGGCTCATCTCTCCCCTCTCCTCTGGGCCTTGTCTTTTTCGGCCTCTCAGGGTTCTTCTTTCCATATCTCTGTGCTGCACTCATTCCAGCCTCTGGCCTCCGGGTCGTCTCTCTCAGCCTCTTGGGATTTCTCTGTGTCTGCTGCTTTTTTCTGTATCTGCAGCCTTTTAGTTCTCTGTTCATAAAGGACCCCAGTAAGAGGATTAAGACCCATACTAGGTCACACAATTTAATCAAAGACCGTTAGCATAAGTAATTTAATCAAGTGTTCCCAACTGCAATAGGTTTACATGAACAGGAATGGATTAGTGCTAAGAATATGATCTTTTCTGGGATCCACAAAAAAGCTTCAAACTGTCACAGTGGGTCTAGTGGTGATGAACCCTTTCAGCTTTTGTTTAACTGAGAATGTCTTAATCTCTCATTTTTTGAAAGAGAATCTTGCCAGATAAAAATTCTTGGCTGGCAGATGTTTTCTCTCAGCACTTTCAGTATTTCAACCCACTGCCTTCTTGCCTCCATAGTTTCTGATGAAAAACCAGCATTCGATCTAATTGGGACTCCTTTATATGTACACATTGTTTTTTTCTTGCAACTTTCAGAACTCTCTCCTTGTCCTTTGCACTTGATAGTGTAATTAATTTGTGACAGGGTGTATTTTTCTTCATGTTTATACTGTTTGTTGTTCTATGAGCTTCTTGGATACGCATATCCCTTCTTTTGCTATCTTTAGGAAGTTCTCTGTCATTATTTCTTTGACTATTCCGTCTGTCCCCTTCTCTCAACTCTTTCTGGGACTCCCATAATGTGGTTATCGGCGTGTGTGCTGGTGTTCCATAGCTGTGTTGGGGTATTTTTGCTTTTAATATTTCTTTTTTCTTTCTGCTACTCAGCTTAACTCATTTCAACTGTCTTCCCCTCAGGTTTGTTGATTCTTTCTTCTCCCAGCTCCAACCTGTTCTTGTAACCCTCCTGGGCATTCTTCATTTCAGTTATTGCAGTCATCACCTCCAGAAGTTCTGTTTGGTTCCTTTTAAACATTTCTACCTCTTTAATTAGAGTCTCATATTGCTCATTCATTGTTTTCCTGATATCTGTTAGTTCTTTCTCTGTACTGTCCTTCTTCTCCTTGAGCATTTTTGAAATATTTTTTTAAGGCTTTGTTTGGTATGTCCACATTCTCATCTTCTTTGTTGGTATTTTCTGTATTTTATCCTTTACCCTTGAATAGGCCATCATTTCCTGCTTCTTTCTTTATCTTGTACTCTTGTTGTACACTATATATTTTAATATTTTAAAATGTTAACTCTGGGGTTTATTCCCTGAGATGTCTGTTTCATGGTTTTATAACCAGCTGGTGATTAGACAGAGATTTTCTTGAGTTTCAGACCTTTGGACAGGAAGTTCTGTTCAAAGCAAATGCAGTATGCAGTGTTTCCCTGTCTTTTCAGGCTTCTTTCTTGTCCTAGACTTTTGCTAGTTGGTTGTTTTGAAGTGCCCTTGTTTACAGGAGTTTGGATGTCTCCTCTGTTTCCCAGGTGACAGATCACACTGTCCCAGGTGTTTGAAGCAAGAAGGTTTTTGTCCCAGACTGCCTCCTTTACAGGTTTTTTTTTTTTTTCAGGGGGTACCGGGTGTTGAACCCAGGACCTTGTACCTGGAAAGCAGGCACTCAACCACTGAGCTACATCTGTCCCCCTGCCTCAATATATTTTTTATACTCTATTCATTATCTTTAGGTGCTTTAGCCTGGAGGGCAAATATTGCAAGGTAGGGCACTTCAGACATGACTTTCCCAAGTCAGTCTTTCCCTGACAAAACAGGGCCAGGGACCCATGAAAGGGGCACAGACTGGATCCAAAGTGCCCTGGGGAAGGGATCAGGAAGGGCACCAATAGCTTCTTTAAGGACTCCCCAAGGCTGAGCTTTCCTGGCCTGTCTAGCAAATACAGCCCTTCAGCTGACTGTCCCCATCTCCCAGTCCTGATGAGGTGCTACCTCTTTAAATCTCCACTGCCTCTGGCCCTGTCCTGGGAGGGTTGAAACAATGGCAGCTGCTGCCTTTGTCCAGGGTGGAGTGAATCAATAGCTTCCCCCAGAGCCAGGCGCCCACAATCCAAATTTTCTAATCAAAAGACATGATTAGTGATCAATCACCACCCACCCCTGTTCTTGGGGAAGGGGACTTTTACATTCCTTTATGTCATCAGGGATCTAGCCAGGGACTGGACCCCAAGGAGGCAGCCTGTGAGAGTGGGGGATGGGCGCTGGTAGCTGCCATTCAGAAAGAGCAATTTATTGTTCTTTACCTTTATTTAACAGTTCTTCCTCTAGTTCTTCCCTGTAGGCTGTACAGTATTCTTCTGGCCTCTGAAGTTTCAAAATAGTTGTTTCAGATAGTTCCTGCCTGTTTAAGAATTGTTTTGATGGAAGGGCTAAGTCCTGGAAGTTTCCTACTCTGCCATCCTCCCTGGAAGCTTGATAGATTAAATTTATGTCTATTGAACACAATAATGAAAAACAGGAGCTGGATTGCATTTTGTGTATATTTGTTGTTTTTATAGTTCAGTTTTCTGGAAGTTTAACTTCTTACACTTTCCAAAGATAGCCAATGTAATAGACTGAGGGGAAACAAAAACAACAACAAAAGCTGGCCCTTCAAATCACAGTTCCTTCTCCCCAGCTTCAAGTGGCTTTTCTATAAGATGCAAATTGTGCATTTCAGGATTGGGGGGATCTCATCCTGGTCCTTTCTCTCATATTTCAAGTAAGCCCTCCAGCTAATGCTGTGGGCTCCGCACTTAGACTTCTAGGCCTTGACTGGCATAGGATTCTGAGAATTACAGTGGTCTCTCAACCACAGGATGTTTACAAAAAAAAAAAAAAAAAAAGAAGAAGAAGAAAACGAACACCAATATAAAATGAAATTCCAGAGGCCACTTTTTTGTGAACACCAGAGAAGGAACTCAGGAAATTATTCCATTTTTGCAACCAGCCCCACTAATAATGCAAAAGTAAATTTACCATTGACCATTAAGATTAATGAACTTAGATAGATGTCATAGACTTTCAGACTAGTTTTTTAATATCTTTAATACAAAGGATATTTAGCTTCCAGTTATCTATGAAATATGAATAGTTCCTGCTGGGAAGTCATGGACACACTTAGTAGCCATCTCCCAGCCCTTGCCTACCCCCCACCTCCTTTTCTATTGTGTGCAGATATTTCAAAATGTTTCCATTCCGCAGCAGCAGCCTGCGGTAGATGTTAGGTCTCCTGGAGCAGCCTCATTATACCTTAAAGCCAGAAACTGGGAACAAGCAGCCCCGCTGCTTATCAAGGCGGGAACGCTCAGTGGCAGGGCCCCCTCCCCCTGAGGTTGTATAAATATCCCACCCTAGGGCAGCACAGATTTGGCTCTCCTCTCTGCTGGGAAATGGTGGCACGGAGCACCATGCTCCCACCCTGACCCCAGCTGATGACCCCCCCTGGGAGACCTGCGGTGAAGGGATCTCTTTTCTTGCTCTTTAGGAGTCTTTGTGCTATGTCACTAATAAAGTGGTCATTTGCTGAAAGTTTCTGTTGTGTCTGAGTCTGTGTTGCTATGACGCACGTATAGCCACTGGCTTCACACACTTCTTTTATAAGGCATGTTGATGCCAGTAAAGTGATTGCAAAAATATGATTAAACACTAGCAAATTTAAATGTATTTCAGTCATATTGCTCTGAAGATATGCAAGAAACGATTAGTATTTATTCTTATTTCTTTGAACGTGTCACTTTTACTGTCCAGGTGGAATGCATAATACCACTCACCTTTCAATTATAGAAAGTCTCTGGGACAATTTAGCCAAAAAGCCAGGTTTCAATGCTCTCAGGTATTTAAAGTACTCAGGTGATAAATGTGTAAGTGAAATAACTTCAGGGCACAATGCTACAGTGGAAACACAATGAGCTAATAATACTTGATCTTAAAAATGGAAGCAGGCATAGCCCCAAAACAATGCCTGGCTGTTTGCTGCAAAGAAATATCTGGTCTATTCTCTAGGTGGCAGCAGAAGTCTAAAGACTCAGGAAAGAATGTCTGCAAATGCCCACGGTAAATCCAAGATGAAACAAATTTTGAAACACAAGCTTTCTTTCTCTTCATGTCTTTAGGAAATCAGAATTTCTAAACTGCACAAAAAAAAATTGTTTTTTTTTTAAACCCATTAAGTAATGTAATAGAGGGTTAATGGCAGCAATAAAATGCCAGCAACTCAACCAGGCCATGTCTGAGAAGTGAGCAGTTGTCTGATATTTTATTTCAGGCAAAAAAGGAAGGTAACGGAGAATAAAAATATTCTTCCACATGACAATGAACATCTGAAATTGTATTATAAAACCCTACTTATTTTCTTTAAGAACTTGATCACGATTAAATACAAATTTCTTTGGGTAACTTAGAACTTAACACATCAATAAGTATGTAAAAGTGAAGGTAGAATTAAAGTTCTCAGTTAGGTCTCTTTTCCCTTCTGCTAAATTTCTCTGTTTACTTCTCACTTCTTATATCAGTTTCTTCACCCCTCCTCTCCCTTCTTCTTTGGTATTCTGAGTCATATCTACAATTTTAAATCCTATTATATAAGGCAGGAAGGAAATGTTGAGATTTTTAAAAGTTCACAAGAAAAACATTTTTCGCAGGTGATTTTCCTAGAGAAAGCTGGTGGGAGTAAAAACCAAAATTCATTTCAGAGCTAGATGCCATTTTTTAGGGCAAAAACAATTATTTTGGTAATGAAAGGTGAAGTCTGGACCTAATTTATAGGAAAGAAAGATAAGATACAAAGAATAAGAAATACATAATAAACTAAGATAATTTTAATTTTCCAGTGGAAACCTGGGAGATATGTTCTGAGGAGTTTAGAACTTAAATAAGAAAGAAGTGGGAGAAATTTCCTATAAGGAGAGAGACTAGGTCCCTGTTACATAGCAGCAAGGGACATTATTTACACTTTGAAAGCAAAACGTTTCTCTTACAGTAGTTCTTGCCTAGGGGATATCAAAACTGATTTTGTCCTTGCAAAAAGTTGTATACAAGTGTTTATAGCAATAACCTAAATGTATGTTAACTGATGAATGGATAAACAAAATGTATATCCATTCACTGGAATATTATTTGGCCATAAAAGGAATAAATTACTGATACATGCTCTATCATAGATGAACCTTGAAAACATTTCTAGAGAAAAGAAGCCAGAAACAAAAGACTACATATTATAGGATTCCATTCATATGAAATGTCCAGAATAGGGAAATCTATAAAGACAGAGAGTAGATCAGTGGTTGTTTATTTGAGGAGAATGGGGGCATGGCAGGTAGTTCCTAAAGGGTAAGAGGATTCTTTTGGAAGTGATAGTTGTATTTATTTGTGAAAATACTAAAAACCATTGAATTGTACACTTTAAATAGGTAAATTATATACTGTGTCCTGAGTTATGAATTTCTCTCCAACTAGTTCTAACCTGCTGAAGCTGATATGAGACCATGAATGTTTTCACCAAAACACCAGACCCTTACTGGACCTATTTAAAGACTTTCCTGACCAGAGAAAAAAGAAATTGCTCTAAACAACTGTACACAGATCTATGGATTCTTTCTGTCCTCTTCAGTGTGTACTGGTTTTCTGTGCTTATTTAGCATAACTGCCAAGAACTTCTTTTATTTCTTCATGACTGCTGAGCTTCCCACTTACTGACACACTCAGTGAATTTAATCACTGATGTGTGTTCTCTTGCTTTGCACAGTTAATATATACTCAGTTATGTATTTTTTAGCTCTGTTAGTGTTTATGTTATTTGACAATCTGATATCTGATATTTACTTTGAAGTCTTGTTTTGACTGTCCTTTATTTCCCTTTCCTCATTGCCAAACTTTCACTAAAGTCCATTGTTCACAACAGCATTGTGTTAGTTGTGGTTTGTAAAGTGTTTCTCAAACACCTCACTTTTATTCTGGTTTTTATTTCTTCTGTGAACACCTATTTAAGCTTCCATCATCTGACCCTTTAACTAGTCACCCAGTTCTCTTATTCCTTGATAATAAGCTTCAACAGCTCCTACTTATAGAATAAAATTCCTTGAGTTTCATTAAAGTGATCCCACATCTGTTCCTAAAATAGTTTTCCAGTCTTATGTCCCTCTAGTCTCTTGAATTTATGCACTGTTGGTTTCTTTCAAACATATCTATTTATTATTCTTTGAATCTGCCTGAACTTTATGACTTCCTTATTTTTCAAGTTCCATTTTTAACCTAGAATACCATGGTTACCTCTTCAAATCCTACTCTTTTTGATGGACTTGATTAAAGTTCTTCTATTTCCAAGAAGTCTTATAGACTTGCTGTCAGTCATTTCTCGTATCCCCTGGAATCAGAGCTCTCCTTATTGTGTGCTTTATTTGGTGACCAAGCAAGCACTACCTGTTAGCATCTCTTGACTTGTGATTCTGTGTTATAATTTAACTCTCCACAAGCCTTTTTCAAATTTATGGCACATGAGGGTAGTGGGTTTTTTTTCCTACACATTTTTGTATTTTCCTCAGCAACCAAAGTGGTCCAATAGTTCAGTTTGGTAAGTGAACATTGAACATTTCATGATGAAACAGGAATCTTTCTAGGTTCCAGATATGTCCTAGTCAGGATGTATTGGATTATAATGTGGTCACACATAACTGCACACCTTAGTGGCTTAAAACAATATAGGTTTATCTCTCGATCAAGCAATCTTTCCATCACAGGTTGTCTGGGCATCCTGCTTTCTCTCAGACCCAGAGCATCCATTGTCTAGGACTTAGCTGCCTCCATGGCACAGTCAAAAAATCAATGGCTAATCTTGCCCTGGCTCTTAATGTTTCCCATCTGAAAGTTATATGCAGCACTTCTCTCACATTTTACTAGCAAAACAAGTCACATGGTCAAGCCTTACATATATGAAGGGTATAGTTAAATTCAATCTTACCATATGCCCAGGAGCAGATCTGGAAATATTTGGTACTGTGAGCAGACAGTATGCAACAGAGATACAATGTGATTTCATATGGTAACCCAATTATTAATTTACAATAGATAATCCCTATTATAAATTTTGCACATGGTTGCTGGTACTATTGAAACACCTAGCAAGTATTCAATCAACAAATGGCATTTAATTATGTGTTCTGTATGTTTTCCTCCTTCTAATGAGCAAATGTTTGTTAGTCTTGCTAATAGTGAAGGATGACTGCATCATAGTCCCAATTTGCTCCTTCATCATATGCTCCAAATAGTTAAGCCTTATAGATAAGCACTAGTCAAAGCTAAATAACAATAAGAAGCATTGAATTAAGTTATTTCTGTCTAGTCCCTAGAAAGCAGAGCTAGTTTTAACAGAAAAGAAAAATTATTTAGAGCTGGAATAATCATCTTACACTTGTTTTGAAAGGTTACTTAAAATAAGATGTAAATTAGTTTAGAAAATATGCTACCTAAAACATGGGCTTGGGGTAATTTTCATTCTGTAATTAATATTCAAAATAATGTAAAATATATTAACTGCATTAACCCCTAATAAAATTCCTAAGCTTTAGGTCCCCTTCTTGCACCTGAGTGCCTGTAGGAAGAAACCTTGCCATCTGCATTTAATTGGAAATTGCCTGTTGCTTTTGTTCCATAAAAAGTAATCTTATAGAAGACATCTGTATTAGGGGAAAAAAGCAACATCAGAGAACCTGCAATAAAAACGGAACCTGCAGGCGTTGCTTTCTCCACATAGATATTGGTTCTGTAAATCCAGGCTTGCCTTGTAAAGTTAATGAGGCTCCTCCAAGCCTTTAAAATGACTACAACGTGGAATCCACATAACTAGAGAAATAAATGGAGGTTAACTGTACCATCGGCTTATTTTTCTCACTATGCTGAGTCTCATAAAAATTTGAGCTAAGTGAACAGGGGTATTAAAACTTTTATTGCATATATATTGAGAACAATTGTTTGTTGGGGCTGTGAACTGGGAAGTACAGTCAGGTCACCAAGTATATGGTTGTGGTGGTTTGGAACTGTACGTTTAAATTTAAGAGAAAAGTGTTGTTAAGCTTAATCCATTCCTGTGGGTGTGAACCCATCTTAAGCTGATCGTGATGAGGTTACATGAGTTAAGATGTGGTCCACCTCAATCAGGATGGGTCTTAACCCCATTACTGGAGTCCTTTATTAGTGGAATGAATTTGAGGCAGAGAGAGTCACAGAGGGAACAGCCAGAAGCTGAGTATCAATGGAACCTGGGAGAGAAGGGGTAGACCAGGAGACAGTGCCATGTGCACAGCTGTGTGACAAGCTAAGGACCAAGAATTGCCAGCAGCCAGCCTCAGAACGCCACAGTCTTTGGGGAGAAAGCATTGCCTTGATGATGGCTTGATTGAATTTTTCCCCAGCCTCAAACTGTGAGCCATTAAATTCCCATTTTTTAAGCCAGCCCATTGCATGGTATTTGCTTGAGTAGCCAAGGAATACCAAACAATGGTCTTGTAAAGCAGAAGGAAAAGGAATAAGTCCAGAAGGGATATAAGATAGCGGGATAAACATGAAAACAAAGGAAAGGGAACCAAAAGCAGAATATGTAATGTGAGAAGAGCAAAGGATGAGACAAAGAGGACAGCAGAAAATTGATAATGTACACAGCGATAGGCTATTTTTTTCTAGTGAAAGATCTGTACTGAAATTGGCAGCTAAAGGTTTCTGCACCTATTGTTTCTCTTTTTGTCTCTGGACTATTAAGGAAGTATAGCATATCTATAGAGCCTAAATTCTAAGTGCACAGCTCAACACATTTTTAAAAAGTTAAACCACCTGTGTAATAACCACTAAAATCAAGATTAAGAACGTTTCCAGGCCCTAGACAGCCCCCTAATTTATTTCCTACACAAGTCACTACCCCCTGTTAGAGGGGTACCCATAGCCTGACTTCTATCTCCTAGAATTGTTTTGGCTGTATTTAAAATTTTATAAATGGAATCATATATATACTATTTTGTGTCAATTGTGTCTGGTTTCTTTACCTCAACATATCTTTGAGATTCATTCATGCTGTTTGTGTAGCTATAGTTTGTTCTTTTTCATTGTTCCATAATATTCTGTCCTATGAACATACAATTTGTTCATCCATCTAGTGTCAATGGCCTTTAAGGTCAGTTCTAATTTAGGGCTATAATTTATTCTGCTACTTCTGATTTTGTTGGATATGTCTTTTGAGACACATATATACACATGCATGCCAAATATACACCTGGTAGTGGAGTTTTGGGAGCACAAAGTAAGTGTATGTTCAGTTTTCCACATGATTATACTAATTTACACTCTCATTAGCAGTCTATGAGGATTAGAGAGTCCCCATAGACTATCTGATATTGACAGTGTGTCATGTATTTATTTCAATTTTTGCTCTTCTCTTGATGGTGTATTTTATCTTATTTTGATCTTCATTTGCATTTCTACAATGAGTTCTGAAGTTGAGCGCATGTTTGTACATTCAACACACTTCATATAGCCTCTTATGGAAGGTAGCTATTCAGATCAACTGTGTTTTGAGGTTTGTCTGTGTTTTTCTTATTGATTTGTAAGCATTGTTTATATATTCTGGATATAAGTTATTTACCATTTAAATGTAACCCAAATATTTTCTCCCATGCCAAAGCTTGCCTTTTCACACTTATAAGGTATCCTTAAATGAATAGGTGTTTCTTCATTTTAATGAAGCCTAATTCATCAAATCTCTTCACTTAAATTTGGTGCTTTTGTGAAATATTTGCCTACTTAAAGATTATGATCGACTGATAGTTTAGAAGCTATATTGTTTATTTCCACATTTAGTTCAACAATTAATTTGGAATTGATTTTGCTTCTGGTAAGAGAAAGGGGTCATAGCTCAGGATTTTTCCCCCATACAGATGGGCAGTTGATACAGCACTATCTCAGGCTATCCCTCCCGCCACCTACTACATTGCTGTGGCACCCTTATCCTGGTTCTGTTTCTGGTATATCTTTACTTCCCAATGGTTTATTTAGTTATTCGTACACAATTACCACACTGTTTTAATTATATTGCTTTATAGTTAGTCTTGATGCTTAGAAGTATAAAGTTTTCCACTTTGTTCTTAACCATTATTTCCATGTACATTTTAGAATCAGCCTTGTTACCCTCCACATGCCAAAATAAATATCTGTTAGAATTTTGACTAGGACTAGATTAAATCATAGATCATTTGGGAAAGGTTAAAAGCGTCACACTACTGAGTCTTCCAAACATGCATATGTTATATCTCTCCATTTACTTAGGCTCTCTTTAGTTTCTCTTGGAAATGTTTGTAATTTTCAGAGTAGAGCCCTTACACATCCATTCGTCACATTTATTCCTAGATATTTCATGTTAATATAAATGGTCTTTTAAATTTTCCTTTCTATTTGTGTGCTGCTACAATGTAGAAATACAAGTAAAATGTTTGCATTGAACTTATACCCAGAAAATTAACTAAAGGTACCTAGTAATTCTAACCATTATCTTTGGATTCTTCTGGAATTTCTACACATATATCCATGCTCTCAACTTATTT
>PVKH010009659.1:0-18684 GCA_004027955.1 Chaetophractus vellerosus
GACCTGCAAAAAGTCTGCCAATTGCCTTTTTTAACAAGTAAAGAAAGATTATGAGCTCTAGCACGTACTTCAGACCAGTGATCTAATGTAAGTGAGAGAGGAGTAGATGTGCCTTGGCCCATGGCAGGAGCTGTGGAAGTAAATTGGTTAGAGGTGCCAAAAACACAAAGACACACAAAAGTGACAGGAAGACAAACAAGAGACACTAGCCGGCGTTTGGGTCCTCCCCATAGGAGGAAGCTAATAGAGTCCGAGGGCTGAATGGTGAATCCACCACAAACTAGACTTTTTAGAAGTCTATAATCCTCAGGGTGTCCCCCAAGGTAGTGACCTGCAATTCTTTAAGAGCTAAAAAGAAGCTCAGCAAGCATGGGAGCTCTTGCTCCACAGCGCCAGTCACAACAACAAGCGGTCGCAGAAGACTCAAAAGTGAAACTAATGAAAGTGAAACTAACGGCCGTGCTTACCCCGAGGTAGTCGTTGAAGCCTCCCGACACAGAGGGCTGAATTTCGGTGGGACCCCCAAATGTAAGGGTTGTCCACCCACCACACCAAGAAGACTCCAAAGACACACTCTCATGCAAAACACAAGGGGGTCTTTATTCCAAGCACGTGTGGGGCTCACTGAACACCAAGGAACAGGGAGCCCTGAACTGAAATTGAGCACAGTTTTTATAGGCAGAAACCAGGGGTGAAGGGGGGAGGAGGGTGGCAAGCAGCGTTACAGAAGCAGATGGCAATTTAGTCAGGTTATGTTTCTAGGAATGTACATTCCATTTGGGGAGTGTTTGTTTTTATTCTTGAAAAACGGCTTTTCCCGGGCAAGTTCCTGCGGCTTTGTTCCTAAGTTATTTATTACCTCTTTCAGATGGAGAGCATGACACTTCTGATGTTCAAGCCACACTTGCCAGAAAGCAAGAGGGGACTCTTTTACCACATCTATGTGCAAATGGAGAGAGCATGTGAGGGGGTAGCATGATTAAAAAGTGCAGTTCTCAAGAGAGATAAACAAGGCCCAGGCATTCGCCATGTTTTCTAGTAGGGCAGAAGTTACACTTTTACAGTAATTATGTAAAATGAGCATTTTCAATATTTGTCAATAAGGCTGAAGTTACATCTTTACAGTAATTATGAAGGGATCTATTGATACAAAAGTGGTCATGCAATTCACAGATTAGATTATTCTTAGAGTTTCTGGGAGACAATTCTAACCACACATTTTATTTATCAGTCATGAGATCACAGTTATTTCTCAAGGCTTCCTTTGTAACTATTAAGAAATGAAATGCTTCTGTGACTAGAAGGAGAAAGAACTGAAAGCATTGTGGGAAAAATTCAAAGCCATATATGCTATGGGAAGAGAAAAAAAGCATAAAACTTACAAAGGTAAAATAGAAATATGACAGAAAAAATTTGATATTATCAGTTAAATGGAAGAGATTGATAAATTGTATTTAAAAACATGAACCAACACTATGCTGTCTGCAAGAGACATATCTTACATTCAAAATGCAAATATGTTGAAGGTGAAGGATGGGAAAAAAACATGCAAGTTGTAACCAAGAGAGATGAGGATGGTACATTTTCTATAAATATTGAAACATTGCTCCCTTGTGGGATACAGGCCATTTTAAATTTCATTAAAATTTATAAAAGTATATGGTTCAAAATGTAAACCATAATGTAAATCATTGACCATGGTTAGCAGCAATGCTTCAATATTTGGACATCAATTGTAACAAATGTACCATCCACATGTAAAATGTTATTAATAGGGGAAAAGGGAAAAGGGGAAGGAATTGAATATAAGGAAATCCCTTATATTCTGCATATGACTTTTCTTTAGCCTAAATCTTCTTTGAAGACAAAATTAAAAAAAGAAGACACCGGGGGAATAAACAGAAGAAATGTCACTGTACATAAAGGATAACAGATATTACAGTGATGAAAAACAATGTGAAAATTTTAATTTTATATTTTAAATTATTTATTATTCCAAATTTTTAAATTTTTAAAATATTTTGTTATTTTTTAAACTGTCATTATTATTTCATGTTGTTATTACTTGTATATTGTTATTTTCTTTGCTTCATTTCTGAAGAACTTTTTGGATCACATAAGGTTAACCACAGTGGCAGCGGAGGATCATTGCTGCAGGATGTCAGTGATGGGGGGGTGCATGGGAGGATGTTTGCCTGGAGCATACCTTATAAGGCATATAAATGTGTTCAAGTGTTTATGGGGCATTGTCATGGTGGGTGGAGATTGAAACAATAACTGAAATAATATCAATTCCCATCCTGGGGAGCTCTGCCACATTCTTTAATGGACAGCAAGAATCCTCTGAGTACAAGAGTAGTGACTAGTGAAGGAGGGTGGTCCATTGACAGGCCCTTGATATTGATGACAGTGCTTATAAAATTTTACTTTTAAAATTGAAACTTGGGCTAGCATTATAAAGTGCCTATGAGTTACCTCCTGAGAGCCTCCTGTTGCTCAAATGTGTGGCCTCTCTCTAAGCTAAACTCAGCAAATAAATGCATTATCTTCCCTCCAGTGTGGGACATGACTCCTGGGGATGAGCTTCCCTGGTAGAGAGGAATTGGTACTCAGCACCAACTAGCAATGAAGCTGGAAAAAGAAATTGACCAAAAGGGGGAAAGGGTAAAGACAAGTGACTTTAAATGGCTAAGAGACTTCAAAGTGAGATTGGAGGTCATTCCAGAGGTTATGCATATGCACATCTTAGTCAGATCTCTTTGACTGCCACAGTAAATATTGCCCAAATAGTGGAAACATCCAGACAGTATAAGAAGGGCAGAGAGCTCAGGAGTTTGATGCCCTGCCTGTGGGGCCTACTTTGTAATTTATGTTCCCCAGTGTGACAAAGTTGGACTCAATTTTGGTTTCCCAACAAATGGCTCTTCCACCTTTTCTAATTGAACTTATACTTAATTCTAGTATTGATAGGTGTATATCCAAGAGACTTAAGTCTTTAGGCTGTCTATGTGCCAGCTGCACCTTGAATCTCAACAGACTTGTAGCACCTACCCATCAGTTCATTGGATTCATGGACAACTAACAAGGAGATGATGATGGAAAACAACCATCCCAAGGAACAAAGAGAGTCTGCAACTGCAAGCAAGTTAGTATCATCTGGCTCATGGAATCTAAGCCCCCTCTCAACTAGAAGTCAAGTGGGCATCACCATACCAGAATCCTAAGTATTGGGGAATGAATGATGGACTAGAGTAGCCTTACTGGTATTCTACTAAAAATGTATTGTGATTCTAGCAATGGAAGAACTTTTATCATTGGTGTGGAGGCAGTGGCCACTGGAGGTACTGAAGGGAGGGAGAGGGAAAAACAGGTGTAATATGAGGACATCTCTGGGACTTAGGAATTATCCTGAATGAGATTTCATTGACAGATACAGGCCATTATATATCTTGTCATGTTACAAAATTGTGTGGGAGAGTGTAAACTACAATGTAAACTATAATCCATGCTTAGTGGTAATGCTCCAAAATGTGTTCATCAATTGTAACAAATGTACCACAATAATGAAGGATATTATTAGTGTGGGAAAATGTGGGAGAGGTTAGGAGCAGGGCAAATGGAAATCCCCTCTATTTTTATGTAACATTTATGTAATCTAAGTATCTTTTTAAAAAAGACTAAAAAAGCATATTTAAAAAAAGAGCTGAGGTGGCTATACTAATATAGGACAAAATAGTCTTTAAATCAAAAGCATATATTAGTGTCAGAGATTATCATTACATATTGAAAAATGGGGGCAATTCAAAAGGAATTTGAAATAATTATGAATATACATACAACTAATAGCAGAGCCCCAAAATATATGAATCAAATACAGACATATTTGAATATAAATTAAGAGTAGGAGACTTTAACACAACATTCTCAATAAATGGTAGACCATCAAGTGAGAAAATCAATAAGGAAGTAAAGGAATTGAATGATACAGAAACACACAACTAACTAGACCTAACAGACATATATAGAACACTGCACCTGACAAAACATAGTACATATATTTTCAACTGTACATGGACCATTCTCCAGGATAGAATATATGTTGGGGCACAAAACAAGTCTCAATGAATTTTTAAAAATTGAAATCATACAATGCATGCTATCTGACTATCACAGAATGAAGCTAGAAATCGATAACAGAGGGAGAGAGGAGAAATTAACATATATGTGGAAATTAAACAATATCATCTAAAACAACCAATGGGATAAAGAGGAAATCAGAAGTGTAAGTAGAAATTATCTTGAGGTGAAGGAAAATGAAAATACTACATACCAAAATTTGGGGGATGCAGAAAAGTCAGTGCTAAGAGGGAAAATTATAGCACTAGATACTTACATTAAAATTGAAGAAAGACTTCAAATCAGCTAACCTCAAAACTGGAGGAATGTGAAGAGGAGCAAACAAAGCCAATAGCAAGGAGAAGGATGGAAATAAAGATAAGAGCAGAGATAAATGAAATAGAAAATAAGGAAACAATAGCACATTATCAAAAATCATAAGTTGATTCTTTGTAAAGATTAATAAAATCAACATTTAGCTAGATTGACAAAGAAGAAAAAAGATATACAAATAAAGAAAATCAGAAATGAAAAAGGAGATTTTACTACCATCTTTACTGAAATGTAATAGGGCCATAAGTGGATTCTATGAACAGATGTGTCTTAAATTTGCAACAGGCTGCTGATGTAAAATGTCAGAAATGGTTGGGTTTTATACTAAGAATTTTATTTAGGGTAAAAAGATACGATTCTGAGGCCATGAAACGTCCAAGTGAAGGTATAGGCAGAGGTGCTTTTTCACCAATGTTAGCTACTGGTGATACTGGGGTCCTCCCACGTGGCAAAGCAAGATGGTCACCATTTACTGTTGATCCCATGCTTTCCCTTAAAAAACCTACGATCACCTGGAGTTCACCTGTGGACAAGCAGTCATAGAGCTTCTCTTATTAGGTCCCCCTCTCCAGTCTTGGCTGCTCTGCTTTTATCCTGGGTTAATCTGTGGGTTTTCAGGCACATTGCTTGTCACTTCAGTCATGAACTGTGGTTGGCCCATCGTCTTGGGAGTATTGTGCTTAAATTTTGGCTGCTTCTGATCCTCATGTCCTCTCTTACATGGCAGGATCAAAAATGATAGCTTCCATTTTCTCTGTTTCCATTTACATAAAACCCAGAAAGTGGGCAGAATCCCAAACTGTGTCACCTTTCAATGATGTAGTCCAATCAAAAGGGCCCAACACACACAGGAAGATGAGGTCAAAACCTAATCTTCTACTTTTTTTTGAGGCATAAAAGAACTTCAAACTGTCACAAGATATATGTCAAAAATTATATAACCTGGATGAAAAAGAAAAATTCTTAGAAGCATATAAACTACTTACATTGACTGAAGAAGGAATAGATGATCTAACCAACCTATGGCTAATAAAGAGATTGTATCCATAATCAAAATGCTCCCAATAAAGAATAGTTTAGAACTATATGGCTTCACAGGAAAATTTTAGCAAACATTTAAAGAAGACAACTTTAATTCTGCTCAAACTCTTCCAAAAAACTGAAGAGGGTGGGAAACTACCTAACTCATTCTATGAGGCCAGCATTATCTTCATAGTTAATCCAGATAAAGATACCACAAGAAAGGAAAACTACAGACCAAAATCACATTAATTTAGAAGTAAAAATTCTCAACAAAATATTAGAAAACTGAATCCAGCAGGATCTTAAAAGAATTATACAAGATGATGAAATGGTAATCATTCCTGATATGCAAATTTGGTTCAACATGAGAAAATCTATTAATGTAATCCACCACTCTAACAGAATGAATCTCAGTAAAGGCAGAAAATACATTTGACAAAATACAGCACCCTTTAAAGATAAAAGAAAACTTAGAAAACTAGGAATAGAAAGAAACTTCTTCAACAAAAAAGGGCATATATTGAAAAACCCACAGCTAACATCCTATTTAATGGCAAAAGACTGAAGGCCTTGCATCTATGATCAGGAACAAGACAAGGATAAGCACTGAACCCTCTGTTTTTCAATATTGTACTAAAGTTCTTGTCAGAGCAATTAGGCAAGAAAATGAAATAAAGACATCTAAATTGGAAAGGAAAAGGTAAAATATTCCCTATTGCACTTGACACTATCCTATATACAGAAAATCCTGAAAAATCTACAAAAAAATTCCTAGAAATAATAAATGAATTTAGTGGGTTTGCAGGGTACAAAATCAACAGCCAAAAATCAGTAGTGCTTCTATATACAATGAACAATTGAAAAGAGTGAAGAAAAAATATCTATTCACAGTTACAGATTAAAAAATCAAATATAAAAGAATAAATATCACCAAGTATATACAGGACTTCTAAACATAATACAACAAAATATTGCTAAAGGAAATTTTTAAAAATCTAAATAAATGGAAGGCTATTTCATGTTCATGGGTTGGATATCATCCTTATATCAATAATATCCAAAATGATTTGTAGATTCAATGTATGTCCAATTAAAATTCATACAAGTTCTTTGCAGAAGTGGAAAAGAATATCATAAAATTTATTAGGATGTATAAGGGGTCCTAAGTAGCTCAAGCCATTTTGAAAAAGAAAACAGGAGTTGGAGAACACACACTTTCCAACCTTAAAAAGCAATAACAACTGTACAGTAATCAAAAGACCACAGTAATGCCACAATGACAGAGATGCAGAAAAATGGCATAGAATTGAGAACTTAGTACTCAACCCTCACATTTCTGGCCATTCAGTTATTGACAAGGTGGAAAAGAGCTCTTAATCTGGAAATAATTTTCTTTTCAACAAATGGTGATGAGAAAACTATATCAACATGAGTAAAAAAGTAGGTAGAGACTTAAATGGCACAGAAGTAGGTAGGGAGAGTCTGACCCTCTCAAAAGAAAAATTGGATAGAAGGCAGAGACCTATCTAAAAGAGTTGCTTTGGATATACATAGAATGGGAAGGTGCTCTGAGCCATGTAGGAGGGTACTGGAAAGACAAAGAAGCAACTGTGCCTGGAAATGGCACATATACACCACCCTCAGGGCAAGTATTATTGGTGAAGCCCCTGGCTTGCTGCTGCCAATGGGCTAGGAGGGGACATTCACTGGGAGGAAGATGAATCACTGTTATGGAGAGTGGACATTGGTTTCTTTGCAGTGACTTTGGCTAGCTGAGCCCCCTTTGTATCTCACAAAGGACCCCAACCCAAAGGGAAGAATGGAGGAGTATATGTTAAGGCAGGTTGTCATGCCAAGCCACCTAGGGAAAGAGAGGAACTAGCATAGAGAAGGGGTGGGGCAGGTGCCTAATCAGCAGGACTAGCAAATTGTAGTCTAAAAATGCCTGGGGTAAGGGGACAGAGAGCTTTCTTAAGCCTAATCAACCTAAGTAGAAAATTTAGCTCAGCAGAGGAATTCTTGCCTTGCATATATGAGGCCTCTGGTTCAAATCCCTGGTTTCCTTAGTAAATTGGAGAAGTGATCCACAGGGTTATCAGAAATCCAGATGATATCATATGACAGGAAAAATGAAGACATTCTTTTTATTTTAGGAATCCTTGGATCTGTTTTTTTTAAAGGTTCCTTTTTTTCATTTTTTCCTTGTTTTACTTGCTAAAACCCATACATTACTTGTAGAGGGCAGGCTGCAGGATGATTGACTGATGAACAGCAGCAGTTGGAGAAGCTCCTTAAAGCCTTAAGAGGGCAGGTTGTTTTTCCTTGGTTGTTTTTTTTAGTTGCTTGTTTTTTTTCTTGTTTGTTCTGTTTCCTCTTTCTTTGTTTCCCTTTATTATACTTTAAATAATTTTTCCACCCACATTATTTCTTTTCTTTTCTTCATTTTTCTATCTTCTGTTTTATTTCTTTTCTTTTTCTCAAATTATCTCTATCCTTTTCTCTGATACTAATTCTTTTTTTCCCAAGGAAATATAGACATCAGGAAGGAAAAATAATAAGAGGAATGAGGTGTCAAAGGGAACCCTTACCACACACACAAAAACAAAAACAAAATAAAACCCTAGAGCAGAAAGAGAAGCAAACCAACTAAATGAATCCACCAAGACAGATGCTTAGTCACACAAAAAAATTACAAGTCATAGTAAGAAACAGGAAGACATGGCCCAGTCTAATGAACAAATTTAAAAAACAGGAGGAGATGCATAACATGAAACAACTAATCAGAGATGTCCAAACAAATATCATGAGTCAATTTAATTAATTGAAAGAAGAGATTAAAGCTATTAAGAATTCACTGTGAGAACATACTAAAGAAATTGTAATCATACTTAAAAAGATAAAGGATATGATGGTAATGAATGGCAAAATGCAAGAAATAAAAAAGGCACTGGAAGCACATAACAGCAGAATTGAACTGGCAAAGCAATGAATTAGTGATGTGGAAGACAATTCATATTATATCAGACAGGTAGTAGAACAGATACACATAAAGATAGAAAAGATCCTGCAGGGATTTTGGGATTTGAATGACAACATGAAATGCACAAATATAAGAATTAAATGCATCCCAGAAGAAGAGAAAGGAAAGGGGTTAGAAGGAGTGTTGGAGGAAATGATGGCTGAAAAATTTCCAAATCTATTGAGGGACATGGATGTACATATCCAGGAAGGGCAGTACACCTCAAACAGTATAAATCCTAACATGCCTACCTCAAGACATATACTTGTCAAAATGTCCAATGCTCAAGACAAAGAGAATACTGAAAGCAGTAAGAGAAAAAAGATCCAAAAGCTTGAAAAGATTAAGTCCTAATTTCTCATCTGAAACCATGGAGGAAAGAAGGCAGTAGTATGACATGATTTAGGTGCTAAAATAAAAACTTACAAGCAATAATTCTCTATCCAGAAAAGGTGGCTTTCAAAAATAAGGGAAAGTTCAAAATATTCACAGATACACAGAAATTAGAAGTGTTTGTCTATAAGAAATCTGCACCTCAAGAAACACTAAAGGGAGTTCTGAAAGTTGAAAGGGAAAACAAGGAAGAAGAGACTTGGAGGAGAGTGTAAGAAAAACTAAAAAGAGTAAAAGAGAAATAACACCAACATATGACATACAGAATCCTAGACATAATATGGCTAATGAAGGAATTCATTGATAGTAATAACATTGAATGTTAATGGCTTAAACTCTCCAATAAAAAGTCAGAGATTTGCAGAATGGATAAGGAAATATGATCCATCTTTATGCTGTCTACAAGAAACTTGTGCTAGACACAAGGATGAAATGGGGCTGAAAGTGAATGGTTGTAAAAGAATTTTACATGCAAACAATAACCAAAATGGATAAGGGTAACTATACTAATATCAGACAAATAGATTTTGGATACAAAACTATTGTAAGAGACCAAGAATGCCATTATATGTTAGTAAAAAAAGACAATCTGTGAAGAAGAAGGAACAATCAAAACATTTATGCAACTAAACAAGTCCCCTAAAAATACATGAGGCAAATATTGGAAAAACTAAGTGAAGAAATAGATGCTTCTACAATTATAATGGGGGATGCTAATTCACCATTATAACCATTAGACAGAACATCTCAACAGAGAATTAATAAAGAAACAAAGATCTTGAATAATACATTAGAGGATCTTGATCTAACAGACATATAAAAACATAACAAAATACATCCAGGTATACATTCTTCTCAAGTGCAGATGAATCATTCTCTAGCATAGATATTATGCTAAGCCCTAGAACAATTCTCAATAAATTCAGAAAGATTGAAATTATACAAAGTTCCTTCTATGGCCACAATGGAATGAAGCTGGAAATTAGCAAGGGGCAGAAAAGCAGATTAGGCACAAAGATATGGTAGTTAAGCAACACACTATTAGACAATCAGTGGGTCAATGAGGAAAATGCAAAAGAAATCAGTAACTACCATGAAATGAAAGAAAATTACAACAGAATGTATTAAAACCAATGGGATGCAGCAAAACCTGTACTTAGAGGGAAATTCATAGCCATAAATGCCTATATTTAAAAAAAGAAAGAAAGAAAGCTAAAATCAAAGACCTATCTGCACATCTGGAGAAATTAGGAAAAGACCAACAAACTAAAAGTAAAGGAAGTATAAAAGAGAAATATTAATAACAATGATTAGAGAAGAGCTAAATGAAATTGAAAATAAGAAAGCACTAGAAAAAATAAAACCAAAAGCCACTTCTTTGAGAAGATTAGTAAAATTGATAAACCCTTCTCTAGACTAACAAAGATAAAAGGGAGAAGATCCAAACACATAAAATAAGATATGACAAAGGGATATTGCCACAGACACCACAGAAATAGAGCATCATAAGAGGATACTTTGAAAAATTGTATGCCAACAAGATGCATAATTCAGAGAGAAAGGACAAATTCCTAGAAACCCACAAACAGCTTACATTAATGAAAAAAGAAATTAATGAACTGAACAGACAAATCACCATCAATGAGGTTGAGTTAGTCATCAAAACCTTCCCAAATAAGAAGAGTCCAGGAAGTGATGGCTTCACAGGTCAATTCTACATAACTTTCCAGAAAGAATTTACATCAATCCTGCTTAAACACTTCCAAAAAATAAAAGTAGAGGGAACATTGCCTAACTTATTCTATGATACAAACATCCCCCTAATAACAAAGCCAAAGATACCACATGAAAGGAAAACAAAACTATAGGCCAAACTCAGTAATGAACTTAGATGCTAAAATCCTCAACAAAATACTTGCTAATTGTATTCATTGACACATCAAACAAATTATACACCATGACCAAGTGGGTTTCATCCCTGGTATGCAAGGATGTTTCAACGTAAGAAAATCAATTAGTGTAAAACACCACAAAAACTGATCAAAAGGAAAAAAATCAAATGATCATCTCAATAGATGCAGAAAAAGCATCTGACAAAATACAACACCCTTTCCTGATAAAAACACATCAAAAGATAGGAATAGAAGGAAGCTTCCTCAAGCTGAAAAAGGATATATATGCAAAACACACTGCTAACATCATAGCCAATGGTGAAATCCTAAAACCTTTCAGTCTAAGATCTAGAATGAGACAAGAATGGCCAATATCATCTCTTTCCTTTAACATTGCAATAGAAGTACTTGCTCAAGGACCTGGGGGGAAAATGCATAAAAGGCATCCAAAAAACTAAGTGGAGAAATAAATGCCTCTACAATGATAGTGGGGACTTTAATACAACATTATCACTATTAGACAGAATATGTAGACAGAGAATCAGTAAAGAAAGAAGGACTCTGAATAATACATTGGAGGACCTGGACCTAATACACATATACAGAATGCTACACCCAAATGCAGCAGGATATACAATGTTCTCAAGCACAAATGGATCATATTACAAGATAGACCACATGCTAGGCCACAGAACAACTCTCAGTGAGTTCAGAATGATTGAGATTATACAAAGTAATTTCTCTGACCACAATGGAATGAAATTGGAAATCATTGAGGGCCAGGGAACAAGATTAGGCATGAATATATGGAAGTTAAACAACACTCTCTTGAACAAACAGTGGGTCAAAGAGGAAATCTCAAAGGAAATCAGTAACTACCTCAAATCAAATGAAAATGACAACACAACATATCAAAACCTATGGGATGTAGCCAAAGCAGTACTGAGAGGGAAATTTATAGCTGTAAATAGATATATTAAAAATAAGAAAGAGCTAAAATTGAAGTATTAACTGTACACCTGGAAAAATTGGAAAAACAATAACAAACAAAGACCAAAGGAAGCAGAAAGAAAGAAATTGAAATAAATAAAAAAGAATAGAGCAGAACTAAATGGAATAGAATATAAGAAAGCACTAGAAAAAAATAAAAACCAAAAGCTGGTTCTTTCAGAAGATCAATAAAACTGACAACCCCTGAGCCAGACTAACAAAGCAAAAGAGAGAGCAGAAGCAAATACAAAAAATAAGGAAAGAAGAAAGGGATATCCCTACTGACCCCAATGAAATAAAGAATATGATAAGAGGATACTTTGAAAAATTATATGCCAACAAGAATGATAATTTAGAGGAAATGGAGAAATTTCTAGAAACTCACAAGCAGCCTACACTGATGAAAGAACAAATTAATGAAATCAACAGTCAAATTACAAATAAAGAGATAGACTCAGTCATTAAAAAGCTCCCATCTAAGAAGAACCCAGGACCAGACAGTTTCACAACTGAATTCTACCAAACATTCCAGAAAGAGCTAACACCAATTGTGCTTAAGCTCTTCTAAAAAAAAAAAGAAAAAGAAAGAACATTGCCTAACTCGTTCTATGATGCCAACATTACCCTAATACCAAAGCCAAACAAAGATATCACAAGATAGGAAAATTACAGACCAATTTCTCTAATGAACCTAGATGCTAAAATGCTCAACAACATCCTTGCTAATTGCATTCAACAAGATATCAAAAACACCATGATCAAGTGGATTTCACCCCGGTTATGCAAGGATGGTTCAACATAAGAAACTCAATCAATGTAATACACCACATAAACAGATTGACAGAAAAAAACCACATCATCATCTCTATAGACACAGAAAAAGCATTTAACAAAATACAGCACCCCTTCCTGATAAAAACACTGCAAAAGATAGGAATAGAAGGACACATTCTGAACATGATAAAAGGTATATATGAAAAACCCAAAGCTAACATCATCTTCAATGGTGCAATCCTAAAAGCCTTCCCTCTGATATCAGGAACAAGACAACGATGCCTACCATCACCACTCTTATTTAACATTGTCTTAGACATACTTGTTCAAGCACTGAGGCAAGAAAAAGATATAAAAGGCATCCAAATTGGAAAAGAAGAAGTAAAAATGTCAATATTTGCAGAGGACATGATCCTATACTTAGTCTGAGAAATCTAAAACAAAGCTTCTAAAATTTATAAAGGAGTTCAGTGACATCACTGGGTATAAGATCAATGGTGAAAAATCAGTAGCATTTCTGTACACAAATAACAAGCAATCTGAGTAGGAAATCAGGAAAAAAATACCATTACAACAGTAACAAAAGAATCAAATCCCTAGGAATAAATTTAACTAAAGATGTAAAGGACTTATAGGAAGAAAACTACACAACATTGTTAAAAGATATCGACAAAGACTTAAATAAATAGAAGAATAGTCCCTGTTCATGGATACAAAGACAAAACATCATCAAGATGTCTATCCTACCGAAACTAATCTACAGATTTAATGCAATCCCCCCAAAAATTAACAATGTATATTCTAAGGAATTGTAAAACTAACTACAAAATTTATTTGGAAATGTAAGAGGTCCTGAATCACCAAAGACATATTTAAAAAGAGAAATGAAGTTGGAGGTATCACACTACCTGAATTCAAAACATACTACAAAGCTACAGTGATGAAACCCACATGGTATTGGCACAAGGATAGACACATTTATCAGTGGAACCAAATTGAGAGTTCTGATATAAATCCTACATATACAGTCAACTGTTATTTGACAAGGCCACCAAGCCCACTGAGTTGGGAGAGAATGGCCTCTTCAACTAGTGGTGCATGGATAACTGGATATCCATATGCAAAAAATGAGACAGGAACACCATCTCACACCCTATATGAAAATCAACTCAAGATACATGAAAGATCTAAGTATAAGCACCATAAAAACCTTGGAGGATAATATAGGGAAGCATCTACAGGACCTTGTAATAGGAAATGGTTTCATGGACTTCACATCCAAAGCATGAGCAGCAAAAGGAAAAATAGATAAATGGGATCTCCTCAAAATTAAAACCTTTTGCATCTCAAAGGATGTTATCAAGAAAATTAAAAGGCAGCCTACCCAATGGGAGAAAATATTTGGCAACCATATATCTGATAGGAGCCTAATATCCTGCAGATACAAAGAAATCCTACACCTCAAAAATAAAAAGACTAACAACCCATTTTAAAAATAGGCAATTGACCTGAAAAGAGAGTTCTCCAAGGAAGAAATACAAATGGCTAAAAAGCACATGAAAAAAAACGCTTGACATCTCTAGCTATTAGAGAAATGCAAATCAAAACTACAATGAGATATCATTAGAATGGTGGATATTAAAAAAAAACTACAGACTATAAATGTTGGAGAGGATGTGGAGGAATTGGAACCTTCATCCACTGCTGGTGGGATTGTGGATTGGTCCAGCCACTGTGGAGGACAGTTTGGCAGTTCCTCAAGAAACTATATATCTTCTATATGATCCAGCAATTCCACTGCTGGGTATATACCCAGAAGAATTTAAAGCTAAGATATGAACAGATATATGTACACCAATGTTCATAGGTGCATGTTCACTGTTGTCAAAAGTTGGAATCAACCCAGGTGCCCATCAACATATGAAAGGATAAACAAAATGTGGTACATAAATACAATGGAATATTCCTCAGCAATAAGAAGGAATAAAGTGCTTACACACAGCCTAACATGATTTTACCTTGAAGACCTTATGTTAAGTGAAGTCAGCCAGGCATTGATGGATGAACAGTACATGATCTCACTGATATGAATTAAGGAAATTGAGCAGTCCCTGAGAACTAGGGTCTGAAAGATAGGTTTACAAGAAAGATGAATAGAAGAGAAAGTTGTGGGATATCATCCATAGGGACATAATCTGTGGTGACATGATGGAGTGTGGTTGCATGTTGGGATGGGACAGGTGGGTGGTGATTATTGGTGGGTTTGTTGGTGCTGTGTTGGTGGCTAGGTGGACTGGGAAGGGTAGGTTGGAGTGCCCGGGATGCTCACAGGGGTGGGGTGTAAAAGGACCAGGTGAACACTTGGGACTTTGGGGTTTGGGGTTGGGAGTGCTGAGGTGGGAATGTTCTTGTAGCGACTTGACAGGGAGGTGTCACAGCTTTGAGGTGTTGTTTGGGGGACATTAAGGGTGGTGTATCTTGGGTGGGCTTCTGGGGAGTGTGGGAGTGCTCATACTGTCATAATGTCTTGTATCAGTGGGTGGAGACCCACACAACGAGAGGAGGAGATATGGACTCCCTGTTTTCAGAGGTCCGATTTGCTCAGAAATAGACAGGTGGGTGACTTTTGGGATCAGGGTGTTTCCCAGTGGGGTTAGATGAAAAATGGTGGGACACTGGGGAGTGAGAAGGGGAAGGTGCCATGGAACAGACTGGATACCAGATATTGCACTGACAAGGCTAAAGGAAAAAGAAGATTTCATTTATATATATATTTTTTAGTTTTTTTCACATTTTTTGAACAACCCAATCCATTAATATTATTTCAATTTTTAAATTTTTTTAGTTTTTATTTTTAAAATTTTCATATATTTTAACTCTTACATTCAATATCAATATCAATATTATTTCATTTTACTATTCATTGTGTTTAGCTATTGTTATGGCTACATCTTTGAAGAAGCTTTGGATCACAGAAGGGTCACAACAGGGACAGGAGGGAATCATTGGTGGGGTGTGTCAGGGTTGGGGGTTCCGGGAGGAAGTCCATCTGAACATACATAAAAGTTATATAAAATTGTTCAAATGCTCACAGGTCATGGTCATGGGGTAAAGAATAATTCAAAAAATGAGAGAACACTGAATTCCCATCCTGGAGAGTGCTACCAGGAGAGTAGCAACAGCCACCAAGTGCAGGGGCAGTGTCTGGCAAAGGAGGATGATCCATTGATGGGCCCTTGTTATTGATGACCAGCCTTATAAGTCTTTGTTCTTGAAATTGAAACAGCCTAGTGTTATGGGGTGCCTAACAGTTGCCTCTTGAGAGCCTCCTTGTTGCTCAAATGTGCCCTCTCTCTAAGCAAAACTCAACATATGAATGCATTACTTTCCTCTCAGTGTGGGATATGACTCCCAGGGATGAGCCTCCGTGCCAACAAGGGATTACTCACAAGTGCCAATGGGCAATATGGCTGGAAAAAGACTTTGAATAAAAGGGGGAAATGGTAAAGACAAGTAAGTTCATGGGGCTAAGAGATACTTCAAAGTGTGTCCGGAGGTCAACCCAGAGTTAACACTTATGCACATCCCAGTGGGATCTCATAGACTTCCAGTATGGATAGCACCTCAAACAGAGGGGCTCCTGAGGGTTCTGGAGTCATCCAGGTCCTATATCAGGGCAGATAGCCCCAGAGTTTGGTGCCCTATCAATGGGCCCTAATTTGGAATCTTTGCTCCTGAGAGTGACAGAGTCTGACTGAAATATGTCTTCACTGCACATGGCCCATCTGTCTCTTCTATTCAAACCTATATGTGAGGCCAAAGTTTTAGGTGTACTCCCTGAGAGCAGAGTCTATGGGCTGTCCATGTGCCAGCTGGGTCCAAAAGCTCAGGGGAGCTGCAACTCCTACTCTACAACTCAATGGACTCACCCAGGAAACCTAGTGGGGAGATGATGATGGACAACAGCTATCCCAGGGAATGGAGAGTTTGCAGCTGCAGGCAGGATAATCTCATCCATCTTATCCATGACATACAAGCCCCCTCTCACTTGGAGGTGGAGGGGACATCACCATCCCATTCTCCTCAGGATTGGGTGAAGTGCTATGGACTAGAGTGGATTTACTGGTATCCTGTTATAGACATTGTGATTCACACAATGGAAGAAATTACAAAATTATGTGGAGCCAGTGGCCACTGGATGCTTTGGGGGCAGGGAGAGGGAAAAGTAGTTGTAATACAGGGGCTTTTGGGGACTTGGGAATTATCCTGAGTGACATTGCAATGACAGATATCAGCCATTTTATATCATCATATATCATGAAGAACTGTGTGGGAGAGAGTGTAGTCTACAATGTGAACTATGGTCCATGCTTAATGGCAAAGCCCCAAAATGTGTATATCTATTGCAGGTGATATGCCACACTGATGAAGGATGTATATGTGGGAGGTTGAGGGAGGTATGGGCGGTGGGGCATATGGGTATCCCTAAAATTTTTGTGTAACATTTATGTAATTGCTGTATCTTTAAAAATGAATTAATTTGATAAATAAATAAATGAATAAATAAAAGAAAAAGAAAAAAGGCATCAAAAATGAAAAGAAGTAAAATTTTCACTATTTGCAGATGACATGATTCTATACCATGAAAGCTCTGTGAAAACTACAACAAAGCTTCTGGAGCTTATAAATGAGCACACTAAAGTGGCAGGGTATAACATTAGTGTGCAAAAATTAGCATTTCTGTACACCTATAATTACCAATCAGATGAGGAAATCAAGAAAAAATTCCATTTAAAATAGAAAAGAAAAGAATCAAATACTTAGGAATAAATTTGACTAAAGATAGAAATGAATTGTATGCAGAAAACTATGCAGCACTTTTTAAGGAAATCAAAGAAGACCTAAATAAATGGAAGAATATTCTCTGTTTTGGATAGGAAGACTAAACATCATTAAGATACCTATCCTATCCAAACAGATTTACAGATTTAATGCAATCCCAATAAAATTACCATATCATATTTTACTGAGTTGGAAAAGTTAAGTCTGAAATTCATTTTGAATGACAAGGGGTCCTGAGTAGCCAAAGACATATATAAAAAGAAAAATGAAATCAGAAGAATCATATTATCTGACTTTAAAACACACTACAAAGCTATAGTGGTTAAAACTGCATGGTATTGGCACAAGGTTTGACATATTGACAAATGGAACTGAATTGAGAGTTTTAAAATAGATCCTTGCATATATAGTCAACAGATGTTCAAGAAGGCCATGAAGCAAACTCAACTGGGAGAGAATGGCCTCTTCAACAAATGGTGCTTAGAGAACTGGGTATCCATATCAAAAAGAATGAGAGAGGAACACCATCTCTTACCTTATACAAAAATTAATTCAATATGGAAAAAAGATCTAAATATAAGAGCCAAGTCAATGAAGAACTTGGAAGATAATGTAGGGAAACATCTACAAAATCTTGTATTAAGACATGTTTTTGAATAGAGTCAGGCAAGATGGTGTCGGTTTAGGTGCTCACTCACTGGCTCTGAAGCAGAGGAAGGCTGATTGGGGATGGGAACCTGACAGTGTGGTCTGTGCTGGGAGTCTGGGACATGGGAGTATTAAGTGCATCAGCATGGAGGCAACTGGAGTGTGAGTTAGACTGTTCAGCATAAAGTCGTGAGTTCTTTACTGCCCAGCTGGAAACATGGGCAGCTGGGTCCCATTCTCTGGGAGGGGGGCTGGACAGTCTGAATCCTCAGTGGTAGACCTGTGAGGGGGGGAATAAACCCCCTGAGAGTGGGAAGGTTCTGACAGGGGGTGGAGAGGGGTTTCCTTTCTGTGGGATTGGTCACCAGAACCCCCTAGTAGTTTATGGGAGTGTATTAGCTGGCTGGAAGTGGTGCTGGGCTGAGGGGAGAGGCAAATCTGCTTAACGGTGGAACAGACACAAGGGTCGGCAAAGGGTGGTCCCAGCCATTTTACAGCTCCCTGCTGAGTAACACAGCCTCAGCTCCCTTGAAGGAGTCAGGCAGTGGGAAGTAATACATAAGTCTCCACAAGCCTATTTGGGGTCCCCTCACAGGAGGGGGTGGTCTAGAAGAGGAGTTCTTTAAGGACCCTTATTACATGAAAAAATAGAAA
>PVKH010009660.1:0-18687 GCA_004027955.1 Chaetophractus vellerosus
TCTTCTTTGCTGGTCTTCTTCATCCTTGACTTTCCATCCTCTGTAAATAGTGATTGTGTCTACCAACACAATCTCCTCCCATTCCTTCATCTTTCAACCTTCAGCTTTCTGTTGTGGTTCTTATATTCCACCTTTTTTCATTCACTCTCAACTTCACCCTTGTTAACTTCTATATTGTCTATTCTGTTCTCTTTTCTTTCTTTCTTTTTGTATTAGCTGTTTTCTTTCAGCTTATTCTTTATTAGTTTTCTCTCTCCTAATCATTCTCACCATATAAAATATTCTATATATTTTTCTCTATTTCATTCCCCATTCCATGGTAGGCACTCCAATTTTTCCCCTATCACTCTACACAGCCTAAACAATTAGAATATTCAATTTCCTAATTCTGATATGGCCCCTCTCCTAACTTTTATCAATAGGACTATTATCCCTTTTCCTTTCTTACTGCTTTAGATTGCTCTGGCCCTGATCTTCTTCCTTCAAAGGAACATAGAACAAAGCAAGGAAATACAAGAAGAAGAAGAAAGTATCAATGAGAAAACACAACACACACAGAACTAAAAACTAAATAAAACTCTAGAGCAGAGACAGAAGCTAATCAACTGAATAAACCCATCAAGATAGAATGATGACCAGAGGGCAACAAAAATTACAAGCCATACTGAGAAACTGGAAGACATGGACCATTCCAAAGAACAAACCAAAAACCAGGAAGAGATGCAGAACAACAAATCAAAGTTGTCCAAACAAATATCATGGACCAACTTCAGGAAATGCAGGAAGAGATTAAGGATATTAAGAAGACGCTGGGAGCAAATATTGAATAAATTGTAAACATACATAAAAAGATAATGGATATGATGCCGATGAATAGCATAATCCAAGAAATAAAAAAGATGATAGATTCCCAAAACAAAAGATTTGAAGAGTCAGAAGAAAGAATTAGTGATGTGGAAGACAGTATATCTGAAATAAAACATATAGTAGAAAAGGTAGATAAAAAGGTAGAAAAATCCAGCAGTGACATAGGGACTTAACCGATAATGCAAAATGCACAAACATGCGCACTATAGGCATCCCAGAAGGATAATAGAAAGGAAAAGGAACAGAATGAGTTTTGAAGGAAATAAAGGCTGACAACTTCCCAACCCAAATGAGGGAGATGGATGTACATATACAGGAAGTACACTGCAACCTAAACAGTATAAATCCCAACTTGTCAAAGTATCCAATGCTCAAGACAAAGAGAAAATACTCAAGGCAGCAAGAGAAAAGAGAACCATCACATACAAAGGAAGCAAAAAAAGATTAAGTGCTGACTTCTCAGCTGAGACCATGGAGGGAAGAAAACAGTGGTATGACATAGTCAAGGGACTAAAGGAAAAAAAATCCCAACCATGAATTCTCTATCCAGAAAAACTGGCATTCATAAATGATGGAGAGTTCAAAATATTCACAGATAAACAGAAAATAAGGGAGTATGCCAACAAGAAACCTGCATTTCAAGAAATACTAAAAGAAGATCTAAAGGTTGAAAGGAAAAACAGTAGAGAGAGAGTTGGAGGAGAGTGTAAGAACAACAAAAAGGACATAAGGAGAAACAAAAACTACATATGACATACATAAACCCAAAGAAAATATGGCAGATGTAAAAATTCATTGAGAGTAGTAACACTGAATGTTAACAGATTAAACTCACCAGTCAAGAGACACAGATTGGCAGAATGGATAAAGAAATATGACCCATTTATAAGTTGTTTACAAGAGACCCACCTTAGACCCAGGGATTCAAGGAGGCTGAAATAAATGGCTGGAAAACAATTTTTCAAGCAGATAATAACCAAAAAAGGGTAGGAGTAGCTATTCTAATATCAGACAAAATTGACTTTAAATGCAAAACAATCTTAACAGACAAAGGTGGACACTATATATTAATAAAAGGGATACTCTTTCAAGAAGAGAGAACAATCATAAACATTTATGAATCTAATCAGGGTGCTTCTAAATATGTGAGGCAAATACTGGAAAAAATAAGTGGAGAAATAAATGCCTCCACAATTATAGGGGGGACTTTAATACACAATCATCACCATTAGAGAGAACATCTAGACTGAAAATCAGTAAAGAAACAAACAAACTGAATAATACATTAGAGGATCTGGACCTAATAGACATATACAGAATGTTACAACCTAATACAGTGGGATATACATTCTTCTCGAGCACACATGGATCATACTGCAAGATAGACCACATGCTAGCCCATAGAACAACACTCAATGAGTTCAGAATGATTGACATTATACAAAGTAATTTCTCTGACCACAATGGAATGAAATTGGAAATCACTAAGGGCCAGAGAACTAGATTAGGCATGAAGATGAGGAAATTAAATAACACATTATTGGACAAACTGTGGGTCAAGGAGGAAATCAGGAACTACCTCAAATTGAAAGAAATTGACAACACAACATATCAAAACCTATGGGATGCAGCCAAAGAAGTACTGAGGGGGAATTTATCAGTTGAAAGGCATATATTAAAAAAGAAGAAAGAGCTAAAATTGAAGTATTAACTGCACACATCAAAGCATTGGAAAGACAACAACAAACTAACCCTAAAGGAAACAGAAAGAAAGAAATAACAAAGATCAAAGTGAGCTAAATGAAATAGAAAATAAGAAAGCAGTAGAAAAAAATGAACAAAACCAAAAGCTGGTTCTTTGAGATGATCAATAATATTACAAACACTTAGACTAACAAAGTAAAATAGCAGATTCAAATACACAAAGTAAAGAATGAAGAAAAGGATATCACTACTGACCCCACCGAAATAAAGAGTATCATAAGAGGATGCTTTGAAAAATTATATGCTAACAGGAATGATAATTTAGAGGAAATAGACAAATTCCTAGAAACTCACAAGCAGCCTATACTGACAAAAGAACAATTTGATGAACTCAACATCCTAATTACAAGTAAAGAGATAGACTCAGTCAACAAAAGCCTCCCAAATAAGAGCCCAGGACAATATGGCTTCAGAGCTGAATTCTATGAAACATTCTGGAAAGAGCTAACAACAATTCTGCTTGAGCTCTTCAAAAAATAGAAATAGAAGGAACACTCCCTAACTCATTCTATGATGCCAACAGTACCCTAATACCGAAGCAAAACAAAGATAACACAAGAAAGGAAAATTACAGACCAATCTCTCTAATGAATCTAGATGCTAAATCCCTCAACAAAATACTTCCTAATCATATTCAACAGCATATCAAAAGCATTATACACCATGACCAAGTGGGTTTTATCCCGGGTATGCAAGGGTGGTTCAACATAAGAAAATAAATCAATGTAATACACCACATAAACAGATTGAATGAAAAAAATCACATGGTCCACTCTATAGATACAGAAAAAGCATTCAACAAAATACAGCACCCCTTCATGATAAAAACTCTACAAAATATAGGAATAGAAGGAAACTGTCTGAACATGATAAAGGACTAGGCAGTAAGGAGTTAGTACATAATGGGTATAGATAGGGTTTTTGTTTGGGGTGATGAAAAGGTTTGGTAGTGAATGATGGTGATGGTAACACAACAATTTGAATGTAATTAATGTCATTGAGTTGTACACTTAAAATATTGTAAATGGCAAATTTAATGTTATATATGTTCTCACAATATTTTTTAATTGGAAAAAAATAAGCTCTTATTTTGTCTAGTCACCTAGGCTTCCTAAGTTCCAAACTGATTGTCTAAACTCATGGCCTGTCTAAACTCATACATGCTTTATTTCCCATTAGTCACATAAAGAAATGAGCTCTTTCATTGTAAGAAATCAGCTTTAAAATTTGACGATCGATGGCTAGAAAATCCTGGGTCTAGTCGACAAACTGACCATAGCTCAAGACTCATCAAAACTTCCTCTACTCTGGTCCGGTTACTTGATCTGAAATCCTTGTAAACTTACCCCATATGGTTGCCCTGAGGAGAAAGAGAATGAGGACACCTAAATATATTGCCACATAATGGAAAGGGAGTAAGGATGCCAAACAGGACTAGAAGAAGTGGGCTCATCTCCCTCATCAGTATGAAGCTGACCCTTAAAGGAAAATGCACTTTCTTGCAGAGATGATCTCTGAAAGTTGTAGATGAATTACCAGAAATCCCTGAACCTAGGCAACAGACTCTCTGTCGCACAAGGTATGTTAAATCTTCCACTGCTCCGTTCATGTCCCTTGATATAAAACTTGAATCTTCTTTGCCCTTGTAGTCAACACAGGAAGAAAGAGATTATGGAGACCTGAACATATGCCCCATAATGCAATGGTTATAAGACTGCAGACAGGACTAGAAGCTGGTTCCTATCTCCCTCTTGAGTGTAAAGCTGAATAACTATATATGAATAAGAATCTATAACTTTTACAATAAAAGAAGTGAAGAGTATTCTAGCATTTGCTCCTATTCCAACATCTCAATCAATTGCAAGAATAGAAAATTGAAGATCCTGAAGACAACAGTTCAGCTGTCTGATACTTAAAGCTTGATAAGTGAGGAAAGCTCAGAAAGACAACTTAATACCAATATGGTGGCATTGTCATGACCCCAAAAGTTCATTTTCCCCTACCACGGGCTGCACAAGCAACCTGAACTGAGATCCACACAACAGGATTCTTGGGTCTTATGAGAAATCCAATTACAGTTTGACCTTGGAATCTGTGCCCTTCTAGCACCTATGACTATAATCCTATTTCTTGAAGAATGTAGATTTATTTCCCATAGACCTTGCTACAACTGTTATAGACTCAGAGTGAGAATGTGACAATTGGCATTTGAGAGAGAGAAGAAAGTGATTGATAAAGGCTATGGATGTCAATCTTGATGAAATCTTATAGCTAGACAGGAATGGCCTAATGCAAGTTTTTCTCATACCCAATATATAGCTTACTGATCTTAGTAAATCCAGTGGTTGGTTGTATTTGTATCTATTAAACTAAGTAATTGAGACTTTCTAAGAGTTAAGTCACTCACCCAATATTACACATAAAAGATGTTTATGACATGGGATTCAAAACCCCTCCTTAATTTTCATATTTTAGGAAACAAATATTTAATGTGGAATTCTGAAAGCTAGGCAGTTTCTTGTTGAAAAAAGCAGCACATACCTCAGTTGATGTCATTCACTTAAATGTCTAGGAAGGCAAAAAAATGCTTACCAAGTCACTTTTTTTCATTTAATTAGATTAGCCTAATTGTTCATAGTGCTCAGATCAACAAAAATTGATTAGAAGAGAGTCTAATAAAAAGGAAATCTTCTAAAGAGGCATTTATTTCTTTTAATTATGAATGATAGCAGTGTATCAGCAGAGGAAATCTGAGTATTTTTTGAGATTCTGGGCTGTTTCTGGCTCCACACCACTATTAACATTACCTATACTCAAATACACAGGGAACAATGAGGATGCACAATGATCTGCCAACAGTAAACTGGCTAGTTCAGGAAGGGGTCATGCATATTCAGGAAACTGTCACACTTCCTGGGAATATGACAGTGAAAGCATTAGCTGATACCTCTTGCTATTTAGAAAAGTATATTTATTTTTATTTATTTATTTTTAAAGATTTTATTTATTTTTATTACATATCTCCCCTTCCCCCCGTTGCGGCGATGTGCCGAGACTGGGTCACTGCGCAGGCACGGCTTTCCCCGCTTGTGGGCGGCTTCTGCTTCCATCACGGCCGGCTCCAGTTCGCGGGTGGCTGGCTGTGCTTGATTTGCAGGCGACCTGCCCTGCCCGTGGCGGCTTTTTGCCTGTCTGTGGCAGCTTTTTGCCCTGCCCACGGCGGCTCCGGCCCGCCCATGGTGGCTTGCCATTCTCAAGGCGGTCTGCCCGCTAGGAGAGGTCCCCGGGAACTGAACCCAGGGCCTCCCATGTGGTTTCCCAGCGAGCTCTTTATCCACTGAGCTATCTAGCTGGGCCCTAGAAAAGTATATTTAAAAAGTAAATAGGTTTCCAAATATTTTGTCCCATTTTGTAAGCTGCCTTTTTAGTTTCTTGAAAAAATCTTTTGAAGAGCAAGAGTGCTTAATTTGGAGAAGGCCCCATTTATCTATTTTTTTCTTTCATGGGCTATAGTTTAAATTGTAGTTTACACTCTCTCCCACACAGTTTTGGAAGTTATGGCAAGATATAGAATGGCCTGTTTCTGTCACTGCAATGTCACTCCGGACAATTCCCAAGACCTGAAAATGCCCCCATATTGCACCTGTTTTTTCCTCTCCCTCATTTCAGAACTTCAAGTAACCACTACCTCCACATCAATGATAAAAGTTCTTGCATTTTTAGCCCAAATATTCTATAGAAATATACCAGTAAGACTACTTTAATCTACCATTCATTCTCCAATCCTGAGGATTCTGAGATGATAATGCCCACTCCACCTCTAATTTAGAAGGGTCTTGGATCCCATGAGGCAGATGGATGGGACTATCTTGCTTGCCTTTGCAGACTCTCTCTATTCATTGATATGACAGTTAAAATCAAGAGGTAAGAGTCCAAATTGTTCTTTTTTCTAACAACATTTTTGGATATTTGGGGTTCCTTACCCTTACCCTTACAAATAAACTTGATAATTGGCTTTACCATTTCTCCAAAATTGGATGTTAGAAAATTTTGTGGGATTTCATTGAATCTGTAAGTAAGTGTAGGTAGAATTAACATGTTAATGATATTTAGTCTTCCAATACATGAACATGGAATGTCCTTCCATTTATTTAGGTCTTTTTGGCTTCTTTTAACAACATTTTGTAGATTTCTGAATACATGCCCTTTTTGTCCTTGGATAAGTTAATTCCTAAATATTTGATTTTCTAGTCACTATTATAAATGGAAATTTCTTTTTGTTCCACCTAAGTTTGCTCACTGGTGTAGTTTAGAAATGCTAATTTATTTTTATTTTTTTAAAATTATTTATTTATTTATTTATTATATATCTATATACATTTTTAGGATACATTGATTACACAAATGTTACACAGAGATTCCAGGAGTACACATGTGCCACCCCCTCACCCCTCCCACAACCCCCCACATGCACATTCCTAAGTGTGGCATAATGCCTCTGATATTAAACTTTAATCCTGTCACTTTGCTGAAAACCTCTATTAATTCTAGAAGCTTTGTTGTGAATTTTTTGGGATTTTGTATATAGAACCATGTCATAAGTGATTAGTGATTGTTTTACTTCTTCCTTTCCTATCTGTATGCCTTTTACTTCTTATCTTGCTTCATCACTCTAGCTAAAATTAGAGCAAAATATTCAATAACAGTGTTGACACTGGGCATCCTTGTATAGTGCCAATCTCAGTGGAAAAGATTTCCATTTTTCACAATTGAGTACAATGCCAGCTGTAGGGTTTTCATATATGCACTTTATCATAGGGGTTTGATCTCCATATTACAATGTTAGAGATCATAAAATTTAATGATAAAAATACAAACAACCCAATTAATAAACTGGCCAAGAAATTGATTAGACATTTTCTCCAAAGAGGAAATATGAATGACCAAAATCACATGAAAAACACTTTCATCATCAGTAGCTATTATGGCAAGTCAGATAAAATCTAAACTGAGATACCATTTCACACCTTACAGAATGGCCTCTATTAAAAAAAAAAACTACAATTGCTGGAGAGGATATGCAGAAATGGTAACAATCCTTCACATTTGGAGGGAATGTAGAATGAGGCAGCACCTGTGGAAGACAGTTTGGCAGTACTTCAAAAAGCTGAATATGGAACTGTCATATGTTCCAGTAATCTCATTATTAGGAATGTATCCTGAAGAACTGAGAGTGGAAACAAAATGACAATTTCAGACCAATGTTCATGGCAGTATTATTCATAATTGCTAAATATGGAACCAGTCTAAGTGTCCATCAAAGAATGAATGGATAAAGATATGTGTATACATACAATAGAATAATACTCAATGGTAAGAAGAAATGAAGTTGGGTTGCATATGATCACGTGGATGAAGCTTGAGGATACTACATTGAGTGAAATAAACCAGGCACAAAAGTACAAATATTGTATTGTCTCACTAATATGAACTAAATACAATGAGTATTGACTTAAGCAGTCACTGAAATCCTGCTGAGATGTGCTTAGACATAAGCTCTGGAATGGCCTCCTGACTAGTTTTGAAGTCTCTTAACCATATACACTCATTTGTCTTTACATTTTCCCCTTTTTGGTCAAGGTCTTTTTCAGTTGCCTTGCTAGATGGTGCTTGGTAGTAATCTGTCAGTTCCAGGGAAGTTCATCCCTGGGAGCCATGTCCCACACTGGAGGGAAAGTAAATGCATTTTTCTGCTTAGTTCAGCTTATTGAGAGGCCACATTTGAGCAACAATGAGGCTATCAAGAGGTAACTCTTAAACACCCAAAAATACTAAGCTATCTTTAAATTCAAGAGTAAGGCTTCATAACTACTGTCATCAATATCAAAGGTCCATAAATGGACCATCCTCCTTCACTAATCATTAACACTGTACTCAGGGGATTCTGGCTGTTCCATTAGAGAATGTATCAGAGTTACCCAGAATGGGAATTCTATATTGTTTTGCTTATTGTGTGAATTTCCACCCACCGTGACAATGTCCCATGAATATTTGAACATGTTTATATGCCTGATATGTATGTGCAGGTGAAAATCCTCCTATGACTCCTCCATCACTGACAACCCACACAAATGATCCTACCCTGTCATAGTTATACCTTTCTGTGATCCAAAACTTCTTCAGAAATGAAGACAACAAAGAGGCAAAATACAATTAATAAGATAAACTAATAATGATAGTTTTAAAAATAAGCAATACTTTTTTAAAAATTTTTAAAAATTGGAGTAATAAAAAATAATGAAAAAATATTTTAACAATTTTGTTATACTGTCTTTCATCACTGTAAGATCTGTTGTACAATCTGTACACTGACATTTTCTTCCATTTATACCCACAGTGTCTTACTTTTTTTGTTTTGTCTTCAAAGAAGTTTTAGGTTACAAAAATTCATGCACAGAGTATAGGGGATTTCTATATACCCAACATCCTCCCCCTTTTCCTCTTTCCCCTTTAATAACATTTTATATGTGGATGGTTCAGCTGTTAAAAATGATGTACAAATATTGAAATGTAGCTACTAACCATGGTCAAAGGTTTATATTATGGTTTACACTTTGGACCAGCCCATGATCCCCACCCTACAACCCTGACAAATCAGCACTGCCCAACCCAAAAGTATCACTGCATTGCTGTCATGCCCCTTCACTGCACAAACTACAAATTTCCAACTTATCATAGATTTTGTCTATATGGGCATTGACTCACAGCATTCTCCTCACTTTCTATATGCTGAAAACCTATCTTTCAGACTCTAGCTCTGTCATTCTGCTCAATATGCTTAATTCTTATCAGTAAAGTTATGTAATATTTGCCCTTTAGTGCCTGGCTTTTTTCATTCAACATAAAGTCTTCAAGATTCATCCATGTTATCCCATGTGTTAATACTGCAACCTTCTTACAGCTGAATAATACTCCATTGTATGTATATTCCACAATTTGTTTATCCATTCATCTCTTTATGGGCATTTGGGTTGTTTCCAATTTTTGGCAATAGTGAATAATGCCATTACAAACATTGATGTGCATATGTCTGTTCATGTCCCTGCTTTCAATTCTTCTGGGTATATGCCCAGCAGTGGGATTGCTGGATAATATGGTGGTTCTGTAGTTAGGATTATGAGGAACTTTCAAACTGTCCTCCATAATGGCTACACCATTCTACATTCCAAACTGCAGAGGATGTTGTGGTTTGCCTAAACATGGCTCTTCTAACCCTTCTATTTGAACCAATAATTATTTCTAGAGTTGATAGGTGTATATTGAAGGGATTTAAATCTTTGGGCTGTCCATATGCCAGCTGGACCCTGAATATAAATGAAATAGCAACACCTACTCTCCATTTCATTGGATTCACCTGGGACAAATAAGAAAAGGATGATGGACAGTGACCATCCCAAGGAACCAAGAGAATCTACAACTGCAAACAAGAGAGTGTTCCATCTGCCCTATGAGATCAAAACCCCTCTCAGTTAGAGGTGGAATGGGCACCACCATCCCGGAAACCTCAGGATTGGAGAATGAACTATGGACTCAAGTAGAATTACTGCTATTCTGCTATAGACTTATTTTGACTCTAGCAATGATAGAAATTATATTATTGATGTGGAGGTAGTAGACACTGTATGTTCTGTGGGCAGGGAGATGGAAAAAGAGTTGTAATATTGGGGCATTTTGGGACTTGGGAATTATCCTGAATGACATTACAATGACAGATATAGGCCATTGCATACCTTGCCATAACCTACAAAATTGTGCGGTACAGAATGCAAACTGCAAAATAAACTAGAATGCATGCTTAGTGACAATGCTCCAAAATGTTTTCATCAATTGTAAGGAATGTGCCATATTAATGAAAGATGTTGAAATTTTGGGAAAATGTAGGATTTGTATAGAGTGGGGCATATGGGAATACCCTACAATTTTTGTGTAACATTTATGTAATAAGTATCTTTTTCTTTAATTGAAAAATATATTTTAAAAATGCAAGTAAACTCACAGAGGGAATCACTAGAATATAGGTTACTAAGATATTGAATGTGGGTTGAGAATGTGAACTTAAGCGTAATGTATGCAGGAAATTTTTAATATTGTTTATTGTAAAAGTGTGGAAATGAATAAAGTTGATGGTAACACATTTTAGTGAGTATAACTAAAACTTTAGATTTGTAAATATATTTGCAGCTGAGAGGAGAAGTCTGTGTATGTAATGTAAATTGAAAGGAAAGTAGAGAATAATCTAGGGAATATATAACAGTGATTTCAGCAATGGATGAAGATAGGGGTTAATACTATAAATGCAAGAATGCCTATCTTGGGGAGTCATGCAACATTCTCTAATAGAGTGGCAATAATCTCTAGGGTACATAGGCTGTACTCAAGCAGGATGGCTCTGGACAGCTCTAGAGACATAAGGACACTATAGGCAGGGCAGATAATCACAGGAAATTGACACCCCATTGATAGGCCTTACCTTAAAATATATGACAAAATATTTCCCCAATGTAACAGAGTTAGACTCATTTATAATTTTCTTACACATGTGTAGCAGTTTGGTATTGTTTATGAATTCCAAAAATAGATTTTGGATTATGTTAGTAAACTAGTTTGTCCCTCCAGGCATATTAGATTATATTGGATTCAGAGGTTTCACTTTTACTTAGTTAAATATTATTAAAGCTTTGTTTGGGCCACATCAGTAGGACATTACATCCCCAACCCCTTGGTGAGTGGGGACTCACATAGAAACCACACCACACAGAAGGGAGTTTGGAGTTTGATCCTGGAGCCCGGGAACTAAACATACAGAGAAGCAGATACAGCAGAGACCCCAGGAAGAGAAATAAGCCATTTGCTGAAAGTTTACAGTTGTCTTTGCAGAGAAAGCAGAGCAACTGAGTCCAGAGAGATACAAGCCCCAGAAGGTAGGAACTCAGGAATCCTGAACCCTTGCAGGTGTCTGCAGCCATCTTATTCCAACACATGGCAACAGACTTTGGTGAGGGAAGTAAGTTATACTTTATGGCCTGGTAACTGTAAACGTCTACCCCAAATGAATACACTTTTTATTTAAAAAAAATTATTTCTGGTAGTTTGCATCAGCATCCCCTTGGCTGACTAATACAACATGCTTCTTCTTCCCCATTTACTTGAACTTATAATTAGCACTATACCCATAAATATATGTCCCAGAGAATTAAATCTTCAGTTGTTCATATGTCTGTTGAGCCCTGAATCTCAGCATAGTTGCAGCCAACATCTACTTTCTAGATCATCAGACTTGTACCAGACAACTACTGAGTCTGATGATGCACAATGCCCATCCCAAAACTAGAATATATATACAATTGCATGCAAGACTTTTCCACTCATCTGTTCCATGGTATCTAAGTGCCCTCTCAAACAAAAGCAAAGTGGGCATCACCATCCCAAAATCCTTAAGAATGAGGAAAGACAAAACATAAGGGGGGAATACAACTATGGACTAAATTAGACTTATTATTATTCTATTAATGAAAGAACTTACAATATTGATATAAAGGCTATGGTCACCAGAGTTTCTGAGGGGAAAAAGAGGGAAGAATAGGAGTAACAGGGCATTTTGGGGACATTAGAATTGCTATGTCTGGTCTTGCCATGGTAGATACAGCTCACTATTCATTATTTCAAAACTTATAAAATGTTTCAAAGTATAAATCATAATGTAAACTATAGACCATGATAGTAGGAATGATTTGATATTTCTTCAACAGTTGTAGGAAATGTGCCATGCTAATAAAAATGTTAATGGGGTAAAGGTGCAAGGGGGTGGGGGATATGTGAATCCTTTATATTTTTAAGTAAGTCATATGTAATCTAAAACCTCTTTAAAAGATAAGAATAATTCACAAGAAAAAGTTTTTATTATACTAATTGTTAAGAATATGTTGATACACAGGAAATTTACCAAAAAATATGTTGTTTATGGATGATAGTAATACTGCTGTAATTTTGAAGCAATTGCAAAGAAGATGTTAGTATCAATTTTAAGGAACAAAAAGCGGTTTGGGGAATTTTTTCTTTTGGACAAGGAAAATGTTCTAAAATTGACTGATGTGATGAGGGCAAAACTCTGTGAAAGTAATGATAGCCTCCAAATGGATTGCATAAAAATGGGTCTGTATAGCACAGAGACTCCTGTGTTAAAGGATGGACTGTGCTTGACTGAACAATTATGAGAATGTTTTCTCATGAAATATAACAAACACAAAATATTAATACAGGGTGTTATTAATCAGGTGGGTGGGGGAAAATTACAAAATATAAGTTCTATAATTAGTGATATTTTGATGATGCTTTTTCATAGTTTGTGTAATAGTCAGGCTTCCCTAGGTAAACAGAGTCAAGAGAAGATATCTATAAATAGTATGAGGTTTTATAAGAGTCTCTCACATGACTGTAGGGATGCACAAGTCCAGGTTCTGAAGACAGGGTGCAAACCAGGGGTTCCGATGAAAGTCCAATAAAGGTCCTTAATGAGTATCCAGGAGATATTGGCTGCACAAAGATGACCTGGAAAATTCTCTCTGAATGATGAAGCTCTATCTTCTTTTCTGTGTGTTTACTTCCCATGCACCAGGATGCCCTTTAAGGCTTTCAATTGATTGGATAAAGTATCCCTCATTGCTGACAGAAATATCCCTGGTTGATGTAGATGTAATCAGCCATCTATGCATTAAACTCACTGATGACTAAAGCCCATAAATGTCCCTGTATTACAATTAACCCAGTTCATGCTTGACCAAAAAACTGGGCACAATTACCTGGCTGAGTTCACACTTTAGTCTACCCATCACAGTTTGTAACAAAAGTTTCACAACAATGCATGGTAAGGGTGGGGTGAAGTTTGCTTTTTTTGTGCAATTTCACAACTTTTACTAAACACTTATTGCTTGTGTATGTTCATGTATGTTTGATATCCTTCAATAACATTTTATTTTTAAATAGTATATAGAAAATGACAGAAAGAAAACATTCCAGGGAGCCCGAATAGAAAACAACTGCACATCTCCTGTTTTCTCCATAACTGAATCTTTCTGTCTCTCCCTTTCTTTGCTAAAGTTTCCACCACACTTCATCACAAAATATTCATCAGCATTTTCTTATGGGGATATAAATGTTGTGAATAAATGAGAAATAATGTCCTGGATTTCAAATTCAACATACTTCCTGCAAAAGTATTCTGCCTTAGAGCATAGAGACCACCACACTCAAAAAAAGGACCATATTAATATTTGAGGAATCTTGATTCTACAAGTTTCTAGAAAAATTGGTGCTGAGTTAGTGATCATTAGACATTTGTAATGAAAGAACAGAACTCCCCTCTGATTTTTTCCATGAATGAAAATACAGCCAAGTGAATATCAACAGAAAATTATATGTGTGATAACATGACACTGAATTAGGTCTTTCTGGCAGCCTGAGTTTGTAGCCTAATTCAGACCTCAATATATATTCATGGAATTAGTCTCTTCAAGTGGCTCATTCAGAATACAAGGTGCATTTGAAAATGCATGTTATTCCTAGGAATGACAGAAGTACTTCACTCACAAAGCTAAATCTTCTAGGGAATGGGGATTTGGAAATGGTGGGATTGCAGAATGTAACATCTAAATGGCCATTTCTACCCAATACATTAAAAAATTAATCTGCATTAGAAAAACTGCTCTTCTACTGAGAATTTTTATTTGCATTGTTAGAAGACTGTAATTTGGAAACATTCATCATGCTTGCTCCATTTTGTCTGCAATTCTGTCCAGTACTTTACTTTTTTCCATTTGTAAATGCTATGTCCAGCACCATAATCAAAGGTTTATACTGATAACAAGGCCTTGCTTTATTAATAAACATAATATCATTCCTCAGAAAATTAGGTATTGGATTTTCCTTAATATTTCATTCTTTAGAATTTTATTTCCACCTTATATGAACAGCACAAATACTGTACAATGATGTCATTAGCATCTTCTTGGGACTGCTTGAATGGATTTCAATTTTATGGAAAACAATGGAGTAGACAGAATCTCATTGCATCAACCTCAGTTAATGAGAAATCTGTCAGATATTATTCAAGCCAAAAAGGTTCTTTCAGAGGTCAATCTTGACAGCCTGCATAAGGAATTTGGGCAGAATATATAACATATACTGCTATAGTTATAGCAAAATTTTAACACTATACTGGTGCTGAGCATGAAAAAGCTAATGCTATTCTCAAAAGAACCAGTAAAAGGAACAGATAATTATTCTCAGGAAATTACTACTTAAAAGTTCAACATGATGAAAAAAACTCAAGATAGTTGAAGACCAGTTTAGAAGTCCCCAAGGACGTCCCTCTGGAGTAGCAAGCCCCTCTTTCACATGACAAGGGTTCTTCATTCCTAGGACAGGTGTGTCTATTCAGTCACATCCTTATGGGAGGATCCTCTGAAGAGCCTTTCCCAAATAACCTCCTTTGAGACCTCCTTATCTAGGGGTTTGGCTAATGCCCTTTTCTACATTTAAACTCATTAATTTTCCACTCCTAGCCCTTCACCCTCTCTTCCTCCAGCCACCCTCCCCGAGGTCCCAAAGTCATTTTGTCTGGGACTCCTTAGAAATGAAATTCCCATGCCTATCCTGCCTTCATATGACACTCACATGTGGGAAAGGAAAAAAAGGATCATTTAGTGCTAACACCAGTTTTGTTTATTTGTTTTGTTTTGTTTTGCTTACTCTGTTGCAGTAAGTGAATACCACTTGATTTTTTTCTTTCACTTGGGTTTGTTATGACTTTCTGAACACCTGGGCAGTGTGACAGTCAGGCTTGCAATCCCTAATGAAACCTAGAAGTGCTCCAACCACAGTGTTTCCAACAGCTATCATTCCTTATCCAAATATTACATTGCCCTAATAAAGAAACTAGGTATTTTCCTGAGACTTTCACTTTAGGCTGAATTCTGCATGCAGTCTTCCAAAAATACCAGTAGCTTATTGGATCTGCTATATTCTGGGGTCTAATATGTAGAGGAGCAATTTTCAATGCAGATTGTACCTGTTACATAGCCATTTCTTGCTCTGGATGCTAGGAGAAATTAGCAGCTTTCCCAGTTATTATATAATTGTGTATTGTATTATCCCCAAGTCTGAAATATTAAGCCACTGCAATCCAAAAGAGCTCCCTAAACACTATTTTTTATTTTTTACAAGTAGAAAGGCTATAGTATGTCTAGTATGATACTTTGAAACTCACAGTAAGGCTGACTAAGTCCTGAGGGAAATAACAGTACACAGCCAATTTACAAGACCGGGAAATATATTCTCTTCCTTTTTTGTTGTTAGCTCCTGGCATATAAAGACACCTTTGTCATAACACTAGCACTTGTAAGCTTAAAGAACAAAGGCTTCAGTAATTACATATGCCAAGTGATTAAATAGTTTCAAAAAATCATTAAACAAAAAAACATTAGTAGATTTCCACAATAAAATGGGGAAAATCATTGCACACCTTGTAGAAGAGGTAGTCTTATTTCAAGAGTTAACATATTAAAATATTCATTTCCCATATTTCAAGTTAAAAATGACAAACCTAAAATAATCTGGAATATGGCACATTCACAGAAAGAAAATAAAGTGAGAGAATAAATGAGACATACTAGACACAGGATAAACATGGAAAATAATTTTTAAAATTGTCTTAAATATGGTCAAGAACTTGAAGGAAACAAGGACAAAGAAACATAAGAAATTAGGAAAACCAAACATGAAAAAAATGAGGATTTTAATAAAGTGACCCTAATTTTTTTAAAAAAGGAACAGAGAAGTATAGTACCTGAAAACAATTTCCCTGGAGAAGATTGATATGATTGGAGATGTTGATGACATAGGAAATAATCGGTAAACTTCAAGATAGTACAGTGGAAATTATCAAGCCCTGAGGAACAAGAAAATGTTGTGAAGAAAATTTAATTGTTCCTAAAAGCTGTGTGGAATGCAATCAAGTATACCAATATATGGATTATATGAGGACCACAAAGAGAAGAAAGACAGGGTTGGAAAGAAAATTTGAAGATATACTTGGTAAATATCTTCAAAATTTAATGAAAGAAAGAAATAAAATATCCAAGGATCTCAATGAACATCAAATAGGAAAAATTCAGAGTAGTCCACACTGAGACATACTATTGTCAAACATCAGAATGCCAAAGACAAAGAACCTTGAATGCAGCAAGAGAGAAATGACTCATCACTTACAAAGGATCCTCAGTAAGATTAAGTGCTATGTTGCATCAGAAAACATGGAGGTAAGAGGCAGTGGGGTGACATATTTGAAGGGCCCAAATAACTGTCAAACAAAAAATTTATCTATAACAAATACACAATAGATCATATGTCAGACCAGAAAACAAATTTTAATGAATTTCAGTATTGAAATTATACAATGTATGTTCTCCAACCACCTGGAAGAAAATCACAATTACATGGAAATAAAGAAGAAACTCTTATAATACTAATGGGTCAGAGAAGAAATCACAGAAAACTGAGAAAATATCTTCAAGCACATGAAAATGAAAACACAATATTCTAATACTAATGGATCCATCAATGATAGTGCTGAATAACTTTATAACTCTAAATACTTACATTAAAAATGGAGAAATTTTCTCAAATCAGCAACAAAACAACACAACTGGGGGTCCTAGGAAAAGAACAAGCTAAACTAAAAGTGAGCCTAAAGAAGGAAATAGCGATCATACTGGAGGTAAATAAAATAGAGAGCAAAAAAAGAGAGAGAATCGATTAAACCAATAATTTTTCTTTTAAAAGACCAATAAAATTAGCAATCTTTCCCCTAGAACAACAATGATAAAATGATAGTAATAAAATCACAAAAATTAGAAAAGAAATGTGGACATCACTACAAATCCCTCAGATATAATAAGGATGTGATGGTTAGGCTCATGTGTCAACTCAGCCAGGTAATTGTGTCCAGGTATTAGGTCCAGCAAGCATTGGGCTCATTGTAATACAAGAGCATTTATGGACTTTGATCACCGGTGAGTTTACTGCATGGATGGCTGATTACATCTACATCAATCAGAGAAATTGGATCAAGAATGGATGATACTTTTATCCATTCAGTTGACTGCCTTAAAAGGGGAAGGTATTCCAACATTCAGAGAGAATTTCCCAGCTAGTCTTTAGACAGCCAACTTCTCCCAGAAACTCATCAAGGACCTTTCATCGGTCTTTCATCGGAGTCACTGGCTTGCAGCCTGCCTGTGGAACCTGGACTTGTGCATACCCATGGTCATGTGATAGACTCTTATAAAATCTTATATTATTGACAGATATCTCCTGTTGATTCTGTTTCCTGAGAGATCCCTGACTAATACAAAGGGATTATAAAAAGGCAGTATGTCCATGTGTACACTAACAAATTAGTTACACTACATGAAATTGGAATAATCCTAGAACCATGCAAGTTAATTACACTGACTCAAGAATAAATAGATGATCTCAGCAGGCAAATACCTTGTAAAGAGATTGAATCTGTTATCAGAAAGCTCCCTGCAATGGAAAGCCCAAGACCAGATGTGTTCATTCATTAAATTTCTCACACATCCTCAATGGAATCAACACCAAGAAGAGGGAGCAATTTCTCACTCATTCCTTGAGTCCAGCATTATGATATTTACAAAGCCAAATAAAGACACCACGAGAACATTACACACCAATATTCCCAAGGATATGGAGGCAAATATTCTTAACATAATATTAGCAAACAAAATACAATATTACATTAAAAAATTATAAACCATGTTCAAATGGATTTATCCCAGATATGTTAGGATGGTTCTATATAAGAAAATAAATTGATGAAATATAACACATTAATAGAATGAAGGACAAAAAGTATATGATGATTTAATTGATGCAGAAATATCTTTTGACAAAACCAGAACACATTCTTTTTTTTTTTTT
>PVKH010009661.1:0-18685 GCA_004027955.1 Chaetophractus vellerosus
GCTGAGGCAACATCTAACTTCCGGTTTGGGCTGCTCTTAAAGCCCCCTCAGCACTCTGGGACTCGTCTTGGTCTCAGTCTCCTGCCCTGAATTTTAAACCCCAGGCCGTGGGTCCTTTGTCTTCTCTAGACTTCTAGTCTCCCACACTATGACCTGGTTTCCCTGAACTTCCACACACAGGGGCCCTACCTCCTGTTTGAACTCAGCAAACTATACTGAACCTATCTCAGGCTGGCTCACTCCCACTTCCCACTTGAAGAAGGGGTTCTGGACTCATGTAAGACACACCTCAGAGGGATATTGTGAAGCTAAAATGGGTTAACGGGAAGTTCTTATCGGTGAAGGTAGAGGCGGAGGGGGTTGTTAGTGTGCTAGAAGTAGCAATTGCTAAGACTGAGTAAAACAGTGACTGGCCACTAACCTTCAGAGAATAGAACCTTGGGCTCTCTTGGTTCATTACCTCTAAACCAGTGGCATAGACATAAAGTCCACCTTCAGGCTTGGAGTTCAGGAGACTGAAGGTCCCAGAAAGACCAGCTCTAATGCACCAACAACACAGATCTGTATCTCTAGCTCACTAGTAGTCACTAAAAATGTTTCTGCTTATTTAGCAAGGCACATTTACTGGGGCTTAGGGGAACCCCATAAAACATTGTACTCTATTCAAAGTCTCCTTCAGATAAACCCTCTAAAGCTTTGAAGTATCCACTTGCCAAGGATTTTTCATTACCCTTATCCCCTTGGCAAAGCACCTGTGTGTGTGTTTGTATATATGTAAGTGCACTATTTTTTAAGGGTATTGATAGATCTAAAGATCAGCACACACTACAGAGGTGGATAGAAAATACGCTTATTGTTGAATTGGTCAATACAGGACATGCAGACGTCACTTTTGAGGTTTCATCATTTGCTAAGAACATGGTATGGTGGAAAGGGCACTGGACTGGGATTGAGGAGCTCTGGCTTCTAATGGTTGCTCTGCCACCAACCTAGTCCTGTGACTTTGGGCAGGTCACTTGCCTTTCCAGGGGTTAGATTCCGCACGTATAAGATTAAGGAGTTAGATTGATGCGCTCTATGCGTCCCCTCAGGTCTAACTTACTCAGGTTCGGCAGAAGGTGCAATCAAATGCAGGGCTTCCCTAACTCTCAGCAGCACCTGCGGAGTGCATTCTGGAGATGATGAAGCATTAAGGTAGAAGATAATAGTAGAATGACTAGGCTTCTTTTTTCAATCAACATGATCCATGGAACATTAACTGGTTTTGTTTTCTTTTTGGAGTCCGTGTGTGTGTGTGCATGTGTTCCTGAGCTAATAAGTTCATGAACATGAACTCAGAGGACTTTTTCTTTTGAAATGAGTGTCCTAGTGGTTTCCAAACTTTTTATAAGCAGCAGAATCCTTTCTTCAGTGAAATTGTACGCAGACTCAACACATACAGAAGACCAAAGTAAAGCTTTGGCTGTGAGAACCCAGAGCCCCATCTGTTTCTCTGCCCTCTTCCTCTTCCCACCTGCCTCCCACTTTGACCTCCTAATCTCCCACAGAACCCAGAGCTTCTGGCATCCAGATGACTATTTTATAGCAGGGGTTCTTAGCAAGAGCTTGAATTGAAATAAAAAAAAAAAAAAACAAACATTATTCCTGTGGGGACGTGTTGGTGCAGGTGTGATAAATAATACACAGTATAGTGTGGACTTAGTAAGGCGTCCATGGTCTTCACCTGACTGGCAACGGGGTCCATGGAACAAAAAAGGCTAAGAACCCCTGATTTTACAGGGAAACAGGTTAAGAGAGGCAGTGACTTGCACAGGATCATACACCCAACTGGTGGAAAAGCTGGAGCTTTTCAATGCCTGCCCAAGGACCTTTTTAAACACAGCATGTTATAATTTTTAAAATCATCATTATCATAGATTCTCTGAGGACACTGGGTGCTTATTCAAAGTTAACAACAGTAAAAACAGCACCTGTGTTAAGATTCAGGAAACTATGGGCACATCATCTTCTGGCTGAGTTCATGGATTACTCTTTTGTGAAGACAAATGTGGCCTTACTCCTAAAATGCTTTAAAAACTGACCTATTGAAAAGAAGTCTTGTTTGAAAGTTTATTTCATATAAGTAAAGGGAAAAAATGGCTCAGCAAGGGGCAAAATGAAAACTGTTCCCTCTCCCATTTGGGAATATGCCCATGGTGGTACATTGGCAGCATAACTCACAAAATATGCACAGAAGTATTAGGGTTAGAGATGGCCCTGGTGCACTGAACATTTCTTGGAAAATCTGCAGTGCTAATCATGATTGTATAGCTCTAGGGTCCAACTCAAGATTGCAAAATATTTCCCCTTTTGGACTTCAACTCAACAATAATTCAACCGTGTGACAAATCAGTAGGAAATGGACCTTGAGCAAAAGTGATAGGTATCTTTAGCTTGGCCAGAGTTGCCCAGGAGTCATGGTGGCAGACAAAGTCATCACATCTTATGGCATTCCTTGCCCATGAAAGAAACATTTCCATTGTGCAACCCAAGCATATTTAACACAAAATCTTGTTCCCACTTTTCCTCTAAACAGTATTTGGCAGTTTTCATAAGTTCCTAATGATTTGTTCTGGTCGCAAATAAATCTTCCCTGTCTACCTTATAGGCATGCTGAATCACAAACTCTCAGAGCTGGAATTGGCCTCAGAGATCAGTGAATCCAATCCTGGCATTTCATACCAGAGGAGTTGGAGGTAGTGAGAGGGAAGGTGACTTGTCCAAGGTCATTTAGCAAGTGAAAAATAGAGCTAGGGCATGAATTGAACTGTTGTCCTGGTATATTAACTTCCTTTCCACTTCTACGTGGTACTTTTCATTCAGCCACAACACAATGAGATGAGGTGTATGGTTCACTGGCATGGTATTTGCAGTCAGATTATTTGAGTGCCTACCATGTGCTACGGAACCCCCTCAATAGCCTTCCAGTCTGGAGGGAAAGAAAGATATTGAACAAATAATACTAAATAATTAAGTACATAATTGTAAGACAGCAAACTTCAAAGGAGAAGAATCAGCTGCTATAGGACCAATATTTTACTGATATGGACTGTTTATATCCAAAGTCCACTCTGATTGGTCGATCCTGTGACTTAGCAGTTAAATATGTCGATTTTTACCCTTGGTTATTTACCAAAGGTCGTTTACATAAGGTGTGGATTATTTAAGCGATTTGCTTCAACTCTTCTTTGTTTCCTCTACTGATGGTCTCTCGGCTTTCCCAGGAAAACAGGTACTGCAAAAGAACTAAAATTCCTATAAACCATCTTATTTTTTTATATAACCTCTTTAACAAAGAGAGTAGTGAAGTGGACATTTGAATCATCTGTAAGTTCCATGTATTTGTGCTCTCCTTAGGTATGGTGGTTTGAAGCTGGATGGACCCCCCCAGAAAAACATGGTCTTTAACCTAATCCATTCCTGTGGTTGTTAACGCATTGTATGTAGGACCTTTTGATGAGGTTACTTCAGTTAAGGTGTGGCCCAGCTCAATCAGGGTGGGTCTTACTCCTCTTACTGGAGTCCTTTATAGGCAGAATGAAACTCAGACAAAGAGAGCAAGCCGGAAGGAGCAGCCTAAAGCTGAACATCAACAGAGCCTGGAAAAGAAGGGAGCCACCAGAAGATGCCACCATGTGCCTTGCCATGTGACAAGCCAAGGGCCAAGGATTGTCAATAGCCAGCCCCGGAATGCCAGTCACTGGGTAGAAAGCATCGCCTTGTTACCTTGAGTTGGACTTTTCCCAACCTCAAAACCATGAGAGAATAATTCCCATTACTTAACCTGACCCATTTCATGGTATTAGCCTGAGCAGCCCAGGAAACTAAAACACCAGGGCAGGAATGTCAGATATTAGAACCTTGATATCACAGTTACATGGTTCTAAGTTTCTATTAAAACAAAAGCAGTGACTTCAAATATGAGCAAAAACCTGTTTTTAATGTTAGCATCTTCCCCTTTCTGCCTTTCTCTTTTTACTCCATAACATTTTAGCATGACATTCTTATTTGTTAAAACTATTCCTGCAAATGCTTTTTTTCTGCAGGATAGGAAGTCCTATCATGATTTTTTTCTGGAAAGTAAGCTATCATGTCCCAATTCCCGGTAATTCCAGGAATGCATAAAGAAGAAACAGTTAAAAGAATCTTCTATGTGAACACTGGGCTTCACATAGAAGAGTTCATCACAGCAAAATTTTCTAAATTAAGGTTTGTATTTATACCTGGATCAGCACAAGAAGGTCTCATGTGTCTCTTCTCACTGTCTACCCAGTCTTTTTTCCCCATCCTGTTTATCAGGTTTCCCTGAATCCCTTCCTTTTCTTTCCCCTAGTCCCCAAGTTTATTCAGATTATTCTCTTCTTTCCTGATGACTCCCTCCTGGCCTTTTCTGGCTTTCTCTGAGCCCTGCATCTTCATGGGTGGCCCCATTGCCTTTCTCTTCCCTTTGCCAGCCTTCTTCTTCTTGTCTCCCACCAGCCATACCCCACCCCAAATCCTAAGAGCCATAGCTGGAAGTATGCAATAGAAGGGAGATAGAGTATAGCTTCCTCTCCCAGCATTTCCTTCCTCTGGCCCAAGAAGTGTCTGAGGAAGAGAGTGCTGAGCTCGCCTGGCAAAGACCAAGTGTCCACAGCAAGTTGGCTTTGAGTCAGCATTCAGCTGTGATCACTGCTTTCTCTCAGTTGAGAATTTGGGCCAAGTCTGGCCAACGTCCCATTCAAAGTCCAGTTCTGGAATAGAGGTCTATTCCTCATCTCCGTCTTCTCTCCCCAGAGAGCCCAGGAGGCCAGAAGAGCCGTTCCCACAACAGGCCCCCATCAGGGTGGTTTGGCATCATTTTTCCTCTCCAGGAAAAGAACTGGAGTTCCACTTTTCTTTACGCAAATCCAATATATATTTAGAATTAGGGAATAGCCTCTCCTTTTACCATAGGAGTGTTTTAAATAGAACACGCCCATGTTACGTTTAAAATATGATTTGATTTACAAATATTTCTAAGCTACTTTCAGGGCTGTATCCATTATGTAAAGTAAGGCACACTTGAACATGCAAGGTATTGTCTGGCCTGGGAGAAGACAGAACCCACTTTGCCTGATCACCTTGCTCCTGTCCTGACTTTCTACCTTTACTGCTTCCATCTCTTCCTGCTTCTTTTCCTGTTCCTCCCACATGTCTAAGGTGTGGCTACAAAATTTAACAAGCACACTGTAATGTAGCAAAATAGGCATTTGATATATATTATGAAGATAACCTGCCTTGAATTATAATCCAAATTATTATTGTCCTCTAAAGTAGCCATTTAAAAAATTTATTGCAAAGATGCTGCTATTACTTAAAACCCCATCTTGGGGATTTATCTCTGAATTACTTTGGAATTACATCCAGATCCAGTTGGTGAGTCAGACAAAAAATTATCAAGTCATAGGGGGGGCTTAAAAATCATCTGTTGCACCCCCTTCTTTTATAAATGAAGAAACAAAGCCCCCAGAGAGTTTGTGAATTTGTTTTTTTCTCCTACATCAAGAAGTTGTTACTTCGTTCTTTTGTTGCATGAACCAGAAACTGCCGGCAATGTTCATCCATGAGTAGACTCAAATGTCTTTACTCAGCCTGCAGACATAATCATTTAATCACCACAATTTATTAAACATGTACTATGTGCCAACACCTGTGCCAGTCACTCATCACAACAACAACAAAAAACATACACTAGAGATATTAGAATTCCCCATTTAAGGAGGAGGAAAATGAAGCTTGGATATTAAAAGTGACTTGATGAAAACCACATAGTTAAGAGATGGCCCGGGTGGAACTTGGACCCAGGTCTCTCTGCTTCCCAAACCTGTCTGTTTGCTTTTTACAACTTTATGGTGCACTAAACAAGCCAAGAAGCTGTTTGTTTTCAGAATGTTAGGAATTGTCATTGCTGTAAAAACTAAAAGAGCTTGCAACTGCAAACAAAGCATTTCCCATGAACCACTCATGTACACACACTTGCACACATAACCTGGTTTACAAGAGGTCATAGAATGCTGGAGCTAGAGAAGAAATTTAAGACAGTCCAGTCCCAAATGCTTATTTTCTAAATAAAGAAACAGATGTAGAGAGAGTAAGAAATTTTCCCAAAGCCCATTCGTAGCAAGTGTGTAGCCAGGATTCAAGGTAACGCCTTCTACTTTATGGTGGTACCTTCTCTACCTGCCATCTTGTCTGATTCAAGACCATGCCCTTGTGCTCCAGGGCTAAAATGTGGAGGTGTCAAGACTTCAGGACAGTGCTTCAACCCAGGTACATCAGTTCCTTCTTAATAAATCATTCTCATTCAGTGGGGAAAGTTTATATAAGACAACTCCCTTCAACTCCCAAACAGTGCCTAACTTCTAAAGCTGGCCATTTTTTACATCTAGATCTTCCCATTGAGCAGAGAGGACTCACTCTCAGTAACTATCATTCCAGAAAACGCTAACAAAAAACACTTAAAAAGAAAATCATATGAAAGAAAACAGAAGAAGAATACAAAGAGTCCTGAAGTACCACCTGTCTAGTCACCTTCTTTTATGGATCAGGGCACTGAGGCAGGCAGCAGTTTGTTGGCTTACTCAAGTTCAAGTTAGTAAAGGTCAGATCCAAATCTTGATGATAACCCTCCTGATTCACACTTCTCTGCTTTCTGCAACGCAATTACCTTACCTCTCATGCCTCATAGATCTGAGTAAAAGGCATCTTGACCTGACACAACCTGAATTCCTTCTGGCTGCTATTAAAAATCAAGTCCACCCCATAATTGCCACCAGTACATTAGAGCTTCTGATAAGATTTTGCATTTTTGGGAGGGGTGTGAGCACAGCAGAAGCAAGCCTAACGTTGCCATTATTTACAGCATTGTTTACTGTCACAAACTCACATTGTTTAAGAAGATTATTTTGGTGGCTTGGAGAGAGATCAAATTTCACCTACCGAGATTTGCTATGGGATTTCTCTTCTGCAAGCTTGAATCAATAGTCTGCCAGTTAATTTGCTATTTGTCAAGTCTTGGCTTTGTGTGTAGCCTGAGCAAGCGCCACGAGAAACAATAAAGATAATGGACCTTGGGTGACTTCAAGGGGCATAGAGAAACTGGTTCCTGTTGTGTGGTCTCCTCTTCAATGTGCCCATCAACTAGCAGAGGATATGCGGATGGCTCACACTAAATATTCACTGAAAGAATAAATGGATGAATTTGACCTGTGAGATGAAACAGATGGAACAGAAACATAAGGCACTCCAAGTCTTTGCCATGAATATTTTATTGATAAGTGCGATTGGAGGCTAAAATAAATAAGTGGGCAAAAGGTTTATTGGAAGTGTAGGAACTAAACTAGGCCCAGTAAGATGGTTCAAATTTGGTCAATACTAGAAGCTAAGGTGGCTGTATTCCAGGAAGAGAAAAATAATGGGAGCAAATGAAGATAAACTAACAAAATGGTAGGCAGAGCTTGAATGTCTCCACCTGGCTGTCTTAGACAGCTCCCTCCAAATCTCGTGCCAAAAATGAATGCTTCATATTTCATCCCAAACTACTCTCTGCCCCAACTGGCAATGTGATTGTCTAAGCCAGAAACATTGAGGTCATTTCTTTTTCCAATCCAACTGGTCAGTCATTGAGTTGAGATATTTCTGCCTTAGAAATATTTCTCAGTTCTGTTTCCTTCTTCCCATGTAGATATCCATGGCCCTAATTCAAATAAGCATTGCTTTTCATATGACCACAGTTCTCTCATTGGTCTCCAGACAGCCCTGCCCAAATCATCTCCACAGCAATTTGTTTGTTTAGACCATTTCTCACTCCAAAAATGTTATTAAAAATTATTATACCATAAGTGGTAGATAATCGTAGAAATATATATATATACACATACACACACAGAGATAGAAATAGATATGTATATGTATATGTGTATGTGTATATATGGATATGGATAAGGATAGAATAAAATAGGCCAGATGAATAATTAGAACACAAATATGTGTGCTGTAAAGTCCTACATGGTGGCTAAAAGGAATCTGTCTTCATTTCTACCTAGTGGCCAATAAATAGAATAAAATACTCTGTTACCTGGTTTGCATTGTCCATAGATTTTTTTTTTTTAATCATGCTCTCTATTAGGGAAAAGCAAAACATTTCTTAGCAATAAAATATGAGGAATATTGCTCTTGGCACTCTTAAAGGGGATGTCCTTAGAGCAAATTTCATATAAAAATGCTCTGTCTTATCGCAAGCTGAAGGCATAATACCGAAATATATTTCAAAATACAGTCAGAAATTCAGACCAAGTCTGCACTCTCCGTGGTCCTCTTGACCCTGGGATGGGTGTGGTCTAGATTATTTGGAGGATTGTATGAGTGGCAAATGCTTCAGGAAATATTTTATTTTATTTTGTACAATTGAATTCCTGTTAGAAGTTAGAGCTGTTGGTTAAAAGTTACCATATAGGGCCGGCTGTATAGCCCAGTGGATAGGGCGCTGGTTTACCACATGCGAGGCCCTGGGTTCGGTTCCCGGGGACCTCTCAGGGCGGGCGGACCGCTTGAGAAGGCAAAAGCCACCGTGGGCGGGACAGAGCCTCCACGGGCAGGGCAAAAAGCCGCCATGGGCAGAGCGGAGCCTCCTGCGAGCAGAGCAGAGCCGCCCGCCGGCAGGGCAGAGCAGAGCCAGGCAGACCGCCCGCGAGTGGGCAAGGCCACCACTCACCGGTGAAGCTGACTCGGCGCATCACCCGGGGGGGTGGGGGGACAAAAAAAAGAAGAAAATAAAAAAATAAATCTTAAAAAAAAAAAAAAAAAGTACCTTGTAATCTCAGCTATTTAAAAATATGGATAGAGAAAAAAGACTGGGAAAATGTATTCCAAAAAGGCATTAGCAGTTATACGTAGTGTTTTCCTTAATGTTGACTATGCTTTCCAATATTTTCTGAAGCTCCTACAATGCACAAGTATTAGTTTTATAATTTTTAAAAGTAAGAAAATTATTTTTGTTCTAATATGATAGGGGAGAATGATTCACCTAAAATGTACCGTGTTCCTTTAGCAACACCAAGCCCCCTGTAGCTCTTCAAACCCACTCTGCTCTTCAGTGCTTCAAGCCTTTATTTATGTTGTGCTTTAGCTCTTGAATACCGTCCCTTTCCTCCTCCGAGCACACGCCTCACTTAGCCTCACTTAGCTAACGCATTCACGATTCAGCTCAGTTGCTGTCTTCTCCGGGAAGTCTTTCTCAACTCCTCTTCACTACACACCCACCGCCAGCTTAGTTTCTGTTTCCCTAAACCCCTCAGCACCATGTTTACCACCTTTACAAGCCCATCCTGTTGAATTTATATTCTGTCTACCTGTCTACCTCCCCTCAAGTGAACCTCAAGCCCCACTCTGGGTCATTCATCTTTGCTTCCCTAACGGGTAGCACATTGTCCATGGTGGGCATTCTGCGAGCTTTGTTAAATGAAAGGCTTAAGTGATCCTGCCACAAGTACTGTGGACTGTCACAGAGGTTTCCCACAATCTTTCTCACACAGTTGATTATAAAAGGATCAAAGGCATCCTTCTCCTAGGTTCTTCCTAAGGTAGCCTTTGCCACATCCTGTACAAAGATAGACAGTGTCTGACGGATGACCAAAATCTTTTGTGTGAGACTCGTAGTCATGTGAGGGGTCTCCTCCCTGTCCTATCACAACCCTCTAGTGTCTGAGAAGCTGTACATGGACTCATGGACTCTGGAAGTCAGTCCAACTCCTTCACTTGACTGGTGACATGCCTAGTGCCCCGAATATGTAAGTGACTTATCCTGGCCCACATCAGGGCTAGATAAGCAGTTCTATAAGACTTCAAATATCAGCTCTCCCCTTATTAGCACCAAGTTTCATTGTCTTCACTGAAGCACCAATTTCCCTCTGCTTTGTGCTCTTTAGAGCTCATTCCCTCTTCTTCCTAGGTCCACAGCTAGACTATATTACCCAGCCTCCCTTGCAGTTAGGTGTGGTCATGTGACTGAGTTCCGGCCAATGAAATGGGAGAAGTGAAGAGCATCAGTTCCAGGCCTGCCCATAAAAGCCTTCCATGGATGACTCAGCACTATCTCTCTGCCTCCATCTTCCAGCTAGCTGTCAACATCCAGGTTGACATATTAAACACAATACAGCCTCTAGCACCATGGGTCCCTGAGTGACTGTGAGGAGCAAAGCAGTCCTACTCCCAGAGCCAATTGTGTCTGGACAAGAAATAAACTTTTCTTGTATTAAGCCTCAGAAACTCAAGATTTGTTAACAGTACTTACAGTTACTTAACTTTTATACCAAGCCACACATTTTCCAGGCTCTGGGCAGTAGAGGACACACAGTATACAGCGATTAATTTGATCTCTTTTGTACAGTGATCCTTATGTAGGGTCACAATTCCTCCAAGGGGGAAGGATTGGTAAAGCCTCCTCATCGATACTTTTATTACATGAACCTAGAAGAAAGGCTCATTATTATTTGCTAGGCATATACATACTTATGGCTGCAGAGACGCTTTCTTTCATTCTAGGACTAGAGTTGGCAAATAGTTTGTAAAAGGCCAGATAATAAATAGTTTAGCTTTGGGGGCCACATACAGACTCTGCCACCTATTCTTCTTTGTTTAGTTGGTTTTATTTAACAACCTTTACAAATGTAAAAACCATTTTTAGCTCATATGCCTTACAAAAATAGGCCACAGGCCAGATTTGGCCCACAGGTCATGATTTGCTGATCCCTGTTCCATGAGAACAAACAACCTCATACCGCAGTGCCGTTCTAGGCATTTTCCTAATATTTTATAGATGAAGCTTCTCAAGTCCACCTACTCCAATAGCCTGTGGAGAGCAGGGCCATAACAGAAACCTTCAGAGAAAATGCTCATGAGGAATTTTGTTGAAAATGAGTGAATACACACAAATATGTACCCCAGAAGTTTGGGGGACACAAAGGAGGCCGTTTGGGAAAGCTTAAGGGAACTACTGAACTAGTTCGTTCAGCCAGCTCCTCAGAGTGGATGGGACTATGTATATTGAAAGCAGGGAGGATGAGAGGGAGAGAAGAAAGAGAACAGGCTTCAGAATAAAAAAGACCTAAGTGTGAATCCCAGTGCCACCATTTACTAGACATGGGATGTTGGAACACCTTGGCTGAGTGACTACCTGAGCCTCCATTTCCCTATCTGATAATGGGAATAATTTAGTCCACATAATAGCCCCAAGTAAAGAAGGCTAAAACAATGTCTGGCATATAATAGGTACTCCATAGATAGAAGTGGTGGTGAAGGTATTTATACTGGTGACCCCCACATCATGATCAAGGAGGTCCCCAAAGACCACCAAAAGGCAGCCTTTGAGCTAGAGTATCGCAGTCCTCACCAGGTGTGGACTGGAGTAGTGGTTCTCAACCAGGGGTGATTTTACCCCCAAGGAGACCTTTGGCAATACCTGGAGATATTTTTGGTCATCACAACTGTGGGTGGGGGTAGTACTACTGGCATTTAGTGAGTAGAGACCAAGGATGCTGCCAAACATCCTACAATACATAGGACAACCCCCCTCCACAAAGAAGGAAGGAGGAAGGGAAGGAGGGAGTGAAGGAGGGCGGGAGGGAGGGATTGATTTATGGCAGACATTCTGATACCCACCAATCTTTATTTCTTCTCATTGTCCCTTGCACATTGGTGACCCTTAGTACAAGTACCTGCAACTCCCTGCCTTGGAACTTTTCTGGCTAAGGGAGTATGCTGGACTTGCACACAGGGCAAGACTGGAGATATCTGGGAGTTGATGCTCCTGGCACAACCCTCAGTCAATGGTGAAGGGGCCTTGGGGGATCAATATACCAGCTTCCTTGCCCCTAGGGAGGGAGGGGTCTGACGTGTCCTACACCATGTCCCAGATGGCCCCAGCGGGACTGAGTCCAGCTGCCCACAGCAGCAACTCACTCTTTATCACCCCCTTCTGGTGCTTTCTGGGGTCACCTCCCAAATAAATTACATACCCATCAATCCAAGTCTCAGGGTAGCAGGCTTTGAGGGAACCCAGCTGAAGACAAGCCTGTGTGGAGTGATGCACACTTACCTCATTCCTGGAGTTCAACCAGTGTGCATGACTTTGGTAAGATGGTTCCCATGTCATCAAATGGCTTGAAGCGTTAGAGGAATCTCTTGACACCCAAGGTCGCTGACATGCTTACCCTGCAGGGAGGTCTTTCTGGGAATTGTGGTTTGGATGTGTGGGTCCAGGTGGCCTGTTCCCATTGCTTTGCTGGACATTTCACAGTAGGGAGCAGGTCCAGGCAGGAGCTATCCTACAGACTTGATGGAAGTGATGGAGCATCCCTCTGGTCTTTTCTAATCTGGAATCACAGCATATAATTCAGATATGGCCATCAACGATAGGGCAAGTCTACACTCCCAGATGTACCAGTTTTGGAACCCATGATATCTTTATGAGTGTGTATGAGTATAATGTGTGGCGGGAGGCATATTTATGTATCTAAGGATGGTTTAATTAAGCTGATATTAAAATTAGCTTGAATTCTCAGAGCACCCTGGAGATGCAGCTTCTGGAGCAACAGATGATGGGGGAAAAGGCAGTCCACGATTAAAATGTCACATGGGATAAATGCCAAAGCGGAGGCTCCACCCTGGGAGAGTTATGAATCAACTGCACCCCTTCTCATCTCCACCCCCTCAATCATTGCTGATGGGCAGAGGGAAACCATTTTCTGCCATCTGGTTTTTGCAAAAGTCAGGCAGTAAACTCCTGGGGACGGGGATCTTATCTTGTGTAGTTCAAGAATGAGCACATGACTGGGTATACTCAAGCAAGCCCTATTAGTACTGAATGTAATAATAAAAATAGCCCAACGTGGATATTTGATAAAGTTCCTGCAGTCAGCCCAGACTGGCCTCATCGTGCCTGAAGGGTCCTAGGCTCTCAGGCTGGTGCTTTATGTTTAGGAGATGAGCACATTGGCTGATAAGGGGGCAGCCCGAGTGGGAAAGTCACACAGTAGTTCCCAGGATCCTGGAAAAACGGCAGTTAAATCACATTTTTTTTTTTTTTAATCCCTTGATGTTTGCTCTTGGCACCGAGTTCTCTTCAAATGAAAACTATGCCAAACATCTTGTATGAACACTTCTACTCGGCAAGTATGCGAACAATCCTTCTGTGGCATGCCAGGAGAATGGGGTGAGGAGAAGGGGAAGGGCCAGATCTTGGGGAAAGCACGCGGGCCGACCCCATCCGCCGCTGGCAGGAGCTGGGGCGCGCAGGGCGCGGGTGGCTGCCCCGCTCCAGCGGCTCCCCGCGCCCCCCGCCTCCAGGCCCAGCCGGCCGAGCCCCTCCGTGATCTGCAGGGCAGGCAGTCACTGGCGCTCTCTCCTAGGAAAAGGGCACCGGCTGTAGGTGAAAGCCGCCCTGTTTGAGGAGCTGGAGCTGAGCCCCCCCAGGATGGCCGACAGGAAGGAGGCTCAAGGGGTGGAGTGCGTGTTTGTGTGCGTGACCCTGTGGACGTGTGTTCATGGGGGTGTCAGAATGGTCGTGGGATGGACACGGCGGTCTGTGTCTGGAGGAAATCTGCCACGTAGGATTTCCTGGGGAAGAGCGTTCCCCAGCTGAGCGAGAAAATCCTTTTCCCAGGCTTTGAGAAGCTGCGGGAGGCAGCGCGCCCCGCAGCCTTCCTGGGACCTGAGGGCTGCCCGCGGGAAGCTCCGCGTGGGGCCAGCACCAGGGCACTGAGAGAAATGCCCTCAAAGGAAAAGCGACCCCCAAGACAAGCCGTCCCAGTTCCCCGGGCTCCTGGGCTCAGACCCTCTGCGCCAATGGCTTTCCGTCCCGGGCTGCGGGGGAAGCGTCCTTCTCAATTCCCAGAGCAAATTGTTCCTAGGAAAGGGCAGAATCTTAGGAGGAAATCACCTCATCCGCGAGTTCCTTTCTACTATTTTTCAGGGCTGCCTTCGGAGCCAATAATCTGTCATTCCTTGAATAAACAAGCACCTTATCATATCACAAACATTTATTTAACCCTTTTCTCCTGCACTTTTACCAGCAGGGGGAAAGAAAGTGCTTAGCAGGGCAGCCGGAGCCCTGTGGCAGAAATGCCAAATTCTCTGAACGTTACACCCAATCTGTAAAGTGTCAGCCGCCCCTTCTCTCTGCCTCCATAAAACGCTGGAGCAGTCACCCAGACTCAAACCCCGCATTCCCGCCTCCCCTTCTATGTCCTCCCCCTGCCCCTTCTCCATTAATACCCCTCGCCCTTTTGCAGACAGGCCCTTAATTCCATCCAAATGGAGTCTGGACTAATTTGTTAGGTTCTTTAGGGGACGGATGAGGGAAATGGAAGGGGGCAGAGGGACAGGCAAGCAGGCAAGGGAGTGTTTACATTCTCCTTTTAATGACAGCCCACTTGTCGGACAGAGCTGGTGAGTCCAAGTATTTTTTTAAATGTGGGTGTGTGATTTTCAGAAGACATATTTTTTGATTCTGACATCACCAGAGAATGGAATGAGCAAAGTATGTAAATTTCTCAAAACTTTCCCAATGTCCATTTTCTCTCAGTAGATGGATTCTGTTTTTCTTTTCTGGTGCTGCTCCCACACAATGGAGCCAAATCTTGTTCAGGACAAAGAAACATATAAATAGAACATGCGTTTGGAACTGGTGGAGACCAGAGAGAGACTGTTTGGAAAGGAGTCTGAGGCTGCCGGAGGGATGGGGTCTTGGCTTGAGGGTTTGACTGTCAGAATGTCTGCTTTTCCCCAAGATTGTAAGTCAGAAACTTCAAAACCCCTTTCATCCTGGGGAAGCACTAAAAAACCCTGGTATGGGTAGAAATTTAAAAACAAGAATTTGAAATATCTTTGGGGGGTGGGGGAGAGAGAGAGAGAGAGAGAGAGAGAGAGAGAGAGAGAGAGAGAGAGAGAGAGAGAGAGAATGTGTGCGTAGTGGATATAGAGGTAGTGGAGCCAGTTTCCTTTTTTCTTCAATATGAAAGATGCTAAGTCATAAGTAGTATCTTCTACTCTGCATCATTTCCATGGCTACCACCTAGCAGCTAAAACTTCCACCAAACACATTTTCCTGTGTTCTACATTTGTAATTGTTTTAGCGTCAATCAACCTCCAGCCTCACCCTCTGGTCTTATAAATGCATACTACAGCTCTAGCCAAAGAGACTTTTTATCAGTGTTAAGTTTGAACAAACTAATGTGTGTAGGCTCTGAGCAGTTATTTTTGTTTCCAAGTCTGGACATAGAATCACTTGTTCAATTTCCTGCTGGGTTATGTCAAGTGGTTTTAACATGTAAATGTCTGATAAGAAGACTGACTAATTTTGCCGTCACTATTGTATTAATTTGTTTCTGCTTCCTTTATTCTTTACTCTTTGTCCTTCATCATCATCATTTTACCATTACTGGTACAAACAAGCATGGCCTTATTCATTATATGGTTAGAATATGCTCTTATTTTAATCTTTTTTCTTTTTTTAACTCTGCATCCCTAAAGTTTGTGTTGCTTTGGATGTGCTTCACAATTTGGATTCAAAACAAATATGCCCCACAGACTCCTGAAAATAATGTCCTAGACATCTTTTAAACTAATGAAACTAATTTTTAAACTTAAATCTAAAACAAAACAAAACCCAAACAAATGAAAAAACAAAAACAGCAGTAACCCAAACTGCTGCCACCTTAATGATATTCCTTCACCAGCCTCAACCCTGCCTCAGGTGACGGAGCATCATGATGTCTAAGGTGAAATCCTAAAAGCCACTTGAGCACCAGTTTCCAAACCCTGCTCTGGCTGTCATATGTAGATAAATCCGTCACTGTGGGGTTTTCCATTTAGCAGCTCCATCAAAGAAGCAGATCCTTTCAAATAATTGTTAATTCCATGGCCAAGTACACAGTCAGGACTGATCGACTCAATGTAAAACTGTAGTCCAACACCTGGTACTGAACGCACACGGAACATAAAAACCCGGCCTGCGCCAAGTCCAGCACTGCGTCAGCCCAGCTCGGGCTCTCATTTAATGACTCAAAGTCCAAAGCCTGCCCTCCCTTTGGCTGGGAACAGAAATATAATCCATCCATTCTGGGTCTCTGACAGCAAGCCAGGTACGGCTCTGCTCCCTCGTCAGTACTTAGTGGCGTGTGGGCCAGGAAGCCTGGACCTCTCTGCCCTCAGTGCCTCGCTGTCCAGTCCATCCTCCAGCCCCAAGCCCTCCTCTGCTGCTTCTACAACCGCCCCGCTCTCTCAGATGCCCTGCACTTTAGAAACTTTTAAGATAACAAAATGTGAGACAAGATGCAAACTGCTTTGAAAATGATCGTTCCTTCATTTTGTATCCACTGATGATGGATTAGAGGCCCCTCCCCTCTCCTTTCCCCATGGGGAACTTTAAATCCTTTCATCCATGGGGACTGAAGGCAAAGGATCTGGATTTTCTTTCCCAGCCGGCCCACTTGCCTGTCTGGCTTTTTTCCTCTTTGTTTGGATGCTCATCTTATGGTTCCTTGCCAAGGTACAGATGTAAACTATTGTCTGATTATTAAAAGAAAAACCACACACACGAATCACCCAAGCACACACGGCATCCGTGTCAACAAGCAGAGACTGTCTGCATATTGTAAAGTATGTATTCCCAAGCAGTAGACAAGAAGTCCTCTGCAGCTCCAGGAACTTTTGCTTTCTCCAAGGCTTTATTAAAAACAAATTTAGGCAAAGATAAGCAGGCTAAAAAAGCTACACCTTCTGTGCTCTGAAGACTTTGCTCAGCAACCCTCGGTGGGCCTGGATTGTCTTCACCACCTCCTCTCCATCTAAGTTCACCATCATTTGTCCCCCAAAGACCTTGCCCATATAGTACTCCCGGTCTAGTGGTCCGTGATGTCATGTTTGGTCACCCTGACCCTCAATGAAATGTGTTTTCCATTCTAGTCCGACTGAGTCGAGTCATACTAGTAACTTACTATAGAGGAGAGAGCACTGGGTGAGGAGTTGGAAAATCTGATTTCAATCCCATTTCTGCTTACTGGTTGCAAGACCCTGGACAAGTTTTTGCTCCCTGTTCAGTTTTCTTGTCTTCAAATTAAGGGGGCTGGGTTAGTTACATTCCTTCCATTTTCCCTCAAACAAATATTCATTTAGTCCCTACTCTTTGCTAGGCGCTAAGGATGACATAGAAAACAGAACAAACAAGGTCCCTGCCCCCATGGAGCTTATGGAACAGTGGGAGATAAAAGAAAGGAAAAAGAAAACAAAGTCTAACCAGCCTTGGAGCCCCAATGACCTTTGAATATATAATTGTAATAGCCAAATGTGTTGTCCTTCTGATTTATTGCAGATCAAAGTCTTTAGCTAAAGGAATGGGCTCTCAGCATGAAACTGCAGGCATAGCTTATATAGGGAGGAAGGAATCAGAAGGTCTTCATGGGTCTGGAAATTTAGGTGGACACCTACTTCACCTCTTCTGAAGGCTGGACGCTGCCAGAGCCACCTCTAGGTCCATACCACTCACGGACAGCCAGTTATCAGTGGTGATCATTCCACTTTCCACTTCAACTGGGGGACTTTCAGAAACAGCAGCCAAGTGTGATAGATCAGTTTACAAGCATGATTCAATATGGATTTTTGGAATTCATAATTATATCAAACTGTAACAACATCCATCCACATACTTCCCTCAGTGACTTATTTTTGTCAATAGCACTATGTCCATGTTACTCCTTGAACATGGGGCTGGCTTGTTTGAACAAACCATCTCACTCGATCCATTTCTACTTGCAACTCTCAAAAGATTCTAGTGTAGGAAGAGCCATGGGACTTCTGCAAATGCTACCCCAAACACTTGCTATACAAAATGAAAACCACCCCCAAAGGAGCCACCTAAAATCTGCCAATGAGCAAATGAGGCACCTAGTCTAGAGCTGAGCATATTGTTTCAATATTTCCTTTGCTCCAGCCCACATCCATATAACTGACACTTGATCCTGGAGTTTCAGGTACAGTAAAATGCTTTTACTCAATTTGGGGCCATTTCACTCAGGCTTCAGGCATCAAGGTCATGTCCTGAAAAATCACACCTTGCAGGGCTGTTAGTCATTTGTTCAAGTTGCTGAACTCTCAAAATAACACGTAATGAAACTGGAGTCTTTCTAGAAGGTGTTGAGCATGACTCATTTACTTCTATCAGGATGTGTGTGTGTGTGTGTGTGTGTGTGTGTGTGTGATAGAAAAACGTTCTTCTTAGTCTCTGTTTCAGGCAATATGACGAGAAGGACAAAAGCTTTGCCACACGATCCAGGTCAGTGCTCCATTTGTGGGGCACCAAGAAGCACATAAATGAATGAGATGGTGATTCCGTCCATATTAATCAAGAAACTCCTCCATTCATAAAGCCATTCAAAAATCACTTATTGGGTATCTGCAGTGTCATCTCATACTAATCCTCCCTTTCCCCACCATGATCCAGACACACTGCTTGGTTTGTGTGTTGATTGATTTGTTTTGTTATTTCTGGTCTTCAACTATGTCAAGCTCTTTCTTACCATATCATACCTCATGTGATATTCCCTCTGCTACAATATCTATCCCCCCCCCC
>PVKH010009662.1:0-18687 GCA_004027955.1 Chaetophractus vellerosus
GGATGAGCCTCCCTGGCACCATGGGATTACTACCAAGAACCAACTAGCAATGCAACTGGAAAAAGACCTCAATTAAAAGGGGGAAAAGGTAAAGAAAAATGCATTTACATGGCTAAAAGACTTCAAAGTGAGTCAGGAGGTCATCCCAGAGGTAACGCTTATACACATCTCAGCAGGATCTCCGACTGCCAAAGTGGATACTACACCAAATAGTGGGGTTCCTGAGGGCTCTGGAGATACCCAGGTCCTATGGTCAGGGCAAAAGCTCCGGAGTTTGGTGCCTTGGCAGTGGGCCCTACTTTGTAGTTTGCACACCTGAGAGTGACAGAGTTGGACTCAGTTACGGCTTCCCTAAAACATGGCTCATCTGTCCCTTCTATTTGAACCTATACTTGGTGCTGGAGTTGGTAGGTAAACATCCAAGAGACTTGAATCTTTGGGCTGTCCATGTGCCATATGGACCCTAAGCCTCAGCAGAGTTGCAACACCTACTCTCCAGTTCACTGGACTCACCCAGGACAACTAACAAGGTGAGGATTGACAACCCACCATACCAAGGAAATGAGAGCACCTACAACTGAAAGCAAGAGAGTCCCATCCATTGGCTGTATGGGTTCGAAGCCCCCTCTCGATTAGAGGTGGAGTAGCCATCACCATTCCAGAATCCTCAGGATTGGGGAATGAACTATGGACTAGAGTTGACTCATTGGTATTCTACTATAGACTTATTGTGATTCCAATGGAAGAAATTACAGCACTGATGTGGAGGCAGTGGTCACTAGAGGCTCTGGGGGCAGGCGGAGGGAAAGACAGGTATAATGCAGGGGTTTTTTCAGGACTTGGGAATTGTCCTGAATGGCATTGCAATGACAGATATAGGCCATTATATGTCTTCCTATAGCCTGCAGAACTGTGTGGGAGAGAGTATAGACTACAATGTGCACTATGGTACATGCTCAATGGCAAAGCCCCAGGATGCATTTATTAATTGCAATGAATGTGCCACACCAATGAAGGATGTTTATGTGGGAGGGTGTGGGAGGTGTGGGGAGAGCAGCCTATGGGAATCCGTATTTTTTTGTGTAACATTTGTGTAATCTAAGTATCTTTAAGAAAATTTTAAAATACATTTAAGTAAATAAATAAATAGCAAAGAATTAAGTGAAGCCCTTGGAAAAAGCCCTCTTTATCATCTTGCTGTGAAAAAGCAAACAGAAAGGCAATCCTGGTTTTCTCAGAAAAATTATGCCCTCAAAAAAGCCACACCTGGTTATAATCTATAATTCATAAAATAGATGCATTTCATTTATCATAATGAAGTCCCAATAAAATCTCTTTTCATAAAATTTTGGACTCCGTTTTAAAGGAACTCACTTAGACAATGAGGACACCACTGTCAACATCTGGGCTCACCTCTCCCTGTTTCTCCCCTGCCCCCATCCTCCCATCGCTGGTTTGGCCTCTAGATCTGGGCTCTAAAAACCTAGAGTGTGTGATACTGATCTCCCTCTTCATTGCCTCCCATCCCTGGCCTACCCCACAAGTATCTAAATGTAGACTAACCTTATTTTTAGAGTAACCTGCTCTAGCAGCAACTCTTAACCTTTTATCCACCCAGGGACTCATGATGACCATCCATAATTAAGATATTCTCCCAGGAGCAGCCCAAGGTGATGTGTAATTCCTGCCACTAGATGTAACTCCTTTCCTTTCTTTCCCACTCAGGAGAACAAACCAGAATGCAAAAGAGTAGAATTACTGTAAAAAAAACTTGAACTTTCTATAATGTTTCTTTAGTTTTGTAATTCCACAATTATCAAAAAAAAAAAAAAGTAATTTTTTTGTAACTGTATTGAAAGCCAATCACTGCCCTACAGATCTCCAGGTGGTAGCTATAACCATATCCCAATCATTTTATGCTCTTGAAAGTCACACATTAAAACAATATTTCTTTTAAACTACTCTGTTGTTCCCTAATTCTCTCCCACCACTTTGAGTAGATGATATTGATGGCAAGCCATGGGTGTCCATAGACCAAGATGCTACATACATGGAGAAGAACTCACGGTGAGCATTGAGAAGGGTAAGATGGAAGGTCTGGAAACTAAAAGGCAGGCTCACTTTGCATATCCTTAGCATCCAAGACACAAAGAGCCATATGCGCCAATTCCTTACCTCTTGAACGTGCAGGAGTCTAGACCTTTGTTCTGGCATCAGACGAGTATGACCATAGCCACATTAGCCATAACCTCGTATCAGGAGACACGTCTGGTACTTATATCTCAGAGAGTTGACAAGAGGCAAGAGAAACATGTTTCCAAGAGAATGCACTTTTGCATTATTGCTTTCTCCTGCAAGTTGCTTGAGAGTTAGGAGGTATTTCCCCCTTCCACTCTCTCCCCATCTCTCCCCTAGAGTTCCCAATTTGCTTTCATTATTCACCAGCCCAGAATCTCAACTAGACTGAGGCACAAAAGCAAAAGATGCAGAAAGGAAAATTAATATTTTCTACATGGGCTTCCTCATCTCGGGTAGATTTATGAATTTCATTTCTGTTATGCAGAAGTTAGCATTTTTAACAGTGAGGGGAAGAAAATCCTTAATTGTTTTTTTATTGCCTCAAGAGTTCTAGACATCTTGTGCCATGTCGTCATTTACATTTCACATTAAATGCAAAATATGTTTGAAATAAGCAAATATTTGTTTTAATTCGATCCATCTGTTAACTGAAACACTAAAAAGACAGCTAAATCACTATATTAAATTCAGCAATTTGTAAACAATTTATACGTTCATTTGTTCTGGGTTAAAAATGCCCCAAAGCATGTGTTTTATGAAACCCACAAAGTAAATTGCATTGTATTAATCTGATGGATACAGCCCATGATTTCTTCTTCTTCACTTCATTAATTTATTTCCTAACTTGAGTTAATTAGTCAGGTTCCTATTTTTAAAGCTCTTTGAAATTCATGGAGGGGGGAGAAGGGGGACATTAGCAAGAACTGCTTTGAAAACCTACTGCAGAGGAAATGGGCTCAACAGAAGCATTAAATTCCCTCCAAGACATTAGAGCACGTTGAGCACCTGATTGCCATTCAACAATCTCTATGCCCGGAACACAATGAGTGATTAATATGTAGCTGTTAAAAGAAAAAGTGAGAGAGCTAGAATGAAAGAAAGAACAAGAGCAGCCCGGAGAACAAACTCATTGCTGGCAGATTCTGAGGGGATGAGAATCGCCACAATTCTTTCCACCACGAAATAAAAATCTGTGGCATTTTGATTTTATGCTACAAAATGGAGACTGACTTTAAATTGGAAAAATACCCACTGCGAGTAGAAAAGCTACTCTCTTCAGAGAGTTTGGTCAGAGAACAAAGACAAATGAATTATTTTTTCCTTTTGGTCCAAGGAAAAGGTCCAGTTTCTGAGTTAGAACAGGAGGTAGTTGGAAACCACTACAATCACTCTTAATTCCTGTCTTTCTGGTTCTAATTCTACTCACTCATTCTTATCCACTCAAGACCAGCACCTTCCTCAAAAACCTGGACTCAATAAAAAGGGAAGGAAATTAATTTATACTGAAGTATAAATTACTGCCCACAGTTTAAGATATGCCTGAGGGAATACAGAGAAGGGACAGCTAGTCTTTAAATGGGTGTTTAAGTTTTAAGCAAAACCTATGTCTATTCCTTCCTGAAATAATTTGGGCAGCAGCCAATAGATGAAAGAAAATCAGTTGCACTGAATGCCCTTCCCAAGTCCCCGGATATCACCTACCAGGGACTCCTGACTCCAACTTCCAGAAAGGAGTGGTAGCAACACCACAAACCTAATCTATGTAGCACCTTCTTGTGAAAGTCCTGCCTCATTTTCCCTTAACCAGATATCTGTGAAAGCCAAGGGCAGAAATTCATTTCCCTGCCCAGAGAAGCAGGATTTGAATGTTAATGCTGTGCTCATGAGCCACTTGTGTGAATGTGAACCGGACCCTGTCTAAGCCTAGAATTTCTCCTCTACAAAATGGGAATACAAATTGACTAGCAAGGCACCTGCTGCAGAGCAGGCCTCTAAACAGTGTGAGCTCTTGCTCTCATCTTGCACGGACACAGAGAAGACAAGTCAGCTGGTCAGACACACCAGAATCCAATGGCAGGACTGGGGCAGGAGCCAATTCCTTTCCATCTCTCCTCAAGGGCCCTCACATTTGCTGTCATCTCTAACTCCTGGCCCTGGAACCCGTTTCTCAGGTTTCTCACACCAGAAACAAATGCCAGGATTTATTCCTTCTCAGGGCCACATGGGAGAGGGGAGAAGGGAAAACACCTGTTAGATCAACTCCCCCTTGACTCACATTCACACACCCACAACGCTGCCTTTTTCTTGTTTCTGCTAATATATGTAACACACACTTTTAAAAACGCTTTGTATCGCCGTTAAAGCCACATCTCCCAGAGGCAGTGACCTGGACCCTCTTCTGAAGGATTTGGCGCTTACAAGCTGAGCTCCCTTCCAGAGAGAAGAGCTCCAATTTTAAAACCTTCCACCACAACAAAAGTTTGGAAAACAAACTGCTTTCTCTGCGTATGAATTGGGTGTTTTCGGTGCTCAATCAAGTCCCAGGAATCTGTCCCCACATCTCCATGTTTCTCTGCTAAGAAACAGAGCAAAGCAGAAACCAAGCACTACAGCGGGGAGGGCAAATCTGAGGATTTCCGCTTCTTAACTGGGTAGGAGATCACTCTAGGGAAATAAAATAGCAGCCTGCAGTGTGTGCGCCCCTGGCAGCCTTGCTTCTCCAAAGGAGGAGAAAAATGGGAACAAAATCTAATCACTGAGAAAGGTTCTCCAGGGTAAAAGCGGGAATAGATAAAAAATGCTCTTTGCTATTCACCAGGGAACTTGGTCCTTTTCAAAAGACTTTCACCTCACCCAGATTACCTAATTTGACCTTCCCACTTCCCAGGTGGTATTGGTATCCCCATTTTACCTCCTGAGATGTTTTGTTGACTTGCCTATGGTCAGAGAGGCGATGTTCTGGAATATACCCAGACCTTCTAGGCAAATTCCCTTTTCACCATAACCCACCGTGCACCCTCAAACATAGAGAAGAAACATCCAGAGACTCAGATCAATTCCCCGCTTCTGCTTTAGGAGTCTTCAGCCTAAACGACCAGTGAAGCTACAAGTTTAGGGCAAGTCCCCTGGTTAAGAGGGCCAAAGGCTGTCATGGGGTCAGCTCACGGCGCGCTCCCCCACCCAGGACTCACTCAGGAAGATGATGGTCTGCCTCCTCGCCGTCCTGCTCTCCTCGCTCTCCGCCTTTCTCAGCTGCGGCTGCCCGCCCAGCGTGCCCTGCTTGCTCCGCTTGAGCACCTGCATCATGTTCCAGCACATGAATGCCACGGAGACGAGCACCACGAGGTAGATGACAAAGGCGCTGAAGATGCTGGACTGGAACACAGTCCAGCGGTGGGAGAGGTTGGTACAGATGGACATGTTGGAGGCCTCGGGTTGCTGGTGGTGGCGAGTGAAGGAGCGGTTGCACGCGAGCCCCCGGTGACTGGGCACATACACCAGGGGGTACTCCACGCCTATGGCAAAAAGCAAGGGCAACGCCACCAGGACGGAGGTGACCCAGACAAAGCCAATCAGCAGCTTCACCTGGCAGGGGCCCGACACGGCCTTATACCTGAACGGGTGGCAAATGGCGACATAGCGCTCGAAGCTGAGCGTCAGCACGTGCAGCAGCGTGGCGTAGCTGCAGGCCTCGAAGAAGAAGGTGTGCAGCTTACAGGTCACGGAGTAGCTGGGCGTGGTCAGGGGGTTCCAGATGATGCTGTAGAACTCCATGGGCATGCCGATGAGGAAGACCAAGATGTCCGAGCAAGCCAGGCTCACCATGTGGTCGGTGACTTCTTTCTGCAAGTAGCCTTTCCTCTGCAGCACCTGGGTAACCCGAATGGTGACGCTGTTCCCCATGATGCCCACCACGAAGATGCCCAGGTACACCAGGATGAGGGTGATTTTGATCCAGGTGGCCACCTCAAACTCGGGGACATGGCTGTGATCGATGACATGGGAGCAGTCGCTCCCGGGGCCACCCGGTGAAGCCATGTGGAAGAGAGCCGGCCTCCAGGTGCAAAGACCTTCTCAACTTCCCTTCCTCCTCCCGCAGGGGCCAGGCTCTTGGCTGCAACTCACCAGAGTGGGCTCAGGGCGCTCTCTCGCAGGATCTCACCTGGCATAGGTAACTTAAATACTTTCAAGTGCTTTCATGGGAACTTCCTGGAGCGGCCCAACCTCGGAGACGCCCCGGAGGTGCCTGGGGGTGGGGTTTAGGTGTGTTCTTGCTGAAGTGAGGCGGGGAGAGGAGGAAGAAGGAGGTTCTAAACTGCTGGACCCGCGGAGAGAAGGCCCGGAGCCCCTGCGCGCCTGCCTTTCTGTTCGCCCGGGGCGCGCGCCTTCAGCTCCCCTCGCGCCTGCCTGGTCTTTGCCGCCCCCGGCCCGGCCCCCGGGAGCCTCCTCTCCGCAGCTGCAGGAGGAGCGTGGTCAGGGATTACTCATTAACCATCGCAAACTACTCAGTCGCCCTCCAGCAGACCCAGCCCGGCAGCGAGATTTGACTCAGCACATAGGCATGGTCTGCGAAATCGGATCTTGACTCGGGGAACGTGTGGCCCCACCTCCTCCGCCACACACGCGGTCACCGCCGAGCCAGCGTCGCCGTCTGCCCCGAGGGGCATCAAACCGAGATGCGGCCCGGGGGACGCTGGGGTGCGCTAGCTCCCCGACTTGGAATCCAGGGCTGTGGACCGAGAAAGACAAACTTCTCGCCTTCTCCCTACCCGCGGTCCCATAACTGCCCTGAGGTCTCTTCAAAGATTGGGCCACCGCCAGTTTAAGGGCGTCCTGGTCCGGGCGCCCCGTTCTGCGCCCGCCGCATAGGGGTTCCAGCGGCAGACGCCAGCAAGCCCTTGGCCCCTTGGTGCGCTCGGCCTTTGGGGCACTAGTGCTCTTTCTAGGGCGTGACTGGGTTGGGCGCTCCCTAGAGCCGCTGCCGGGGAAGTCGGCCCCAAGCTGGCTGATAGGATCCCCATAAAAGCGCTGCCTTACTAAGCCTCTCGGAGTCTCCCTGCGCCGGGTCCCTCCTTTGAGAGCCCCTCCACCCACGGCACAAGCCCCTGTGCCGGCACCTGCGGGAGATCTTTTAACTGGGGCAGGTGTGTGCATGAGGCTGGCACAATCCGACTAGGACTGCCTGCATGGGGACGTGCCCCTCTGGGCCGCCTGTGCCTAGACCATCAACACGGAAGTTGCGGGGTGGAGGGGGCGATAGGGGGTCCCAAAAAGCCACAGTGTAAACGCGGCATTAAGGACAATGTCATTTTTCAGAAAAGGGGTGTTTGTCAGCGCAAGTTCTCCCTTGTCTACAGAGAGGACAAACTCTAATGGGTGCATTTTCATCTTTTAATTACAAAATCCGAGAGATTGGGGGTGGGGGCAGGGAGCCGTTCTGTGCATCGCAGGATTTAGCAGTATCCTAGACCACGAATAGGTGCCAGTAGCACTGTCCCCCTCCCCCGCAGTGGGACAACCAAAAGTGTCTCCAGACATTGACAAGTGTCCCCCCCGGGGGGGGGGGGGCAAAATTGCCCAGGTTAAGAGCCACTGCCTGGGAGGAAGAAAAGTGGTCCTATTTATCCTTATATCCTAAGGCCCAGCCCAGTTCCTCACAAATAATATTACCAGCAACTAGCTTTGATCGAGTGCTTAGCCTGTTGCAAGCCCTATGCTAAAAACATCTTTAAATGATTACAACCAGGACCCTGAGAGGTAATCACTTTAAAGATGAAGAAACTGGGCTGCTCAGAGATTAGGTGCTTCCCCAAGCCCATAAACCCCAGTGAGTGGAAGACTTGAAAGTTAACCCAGAACTTTTCAACTCCTGAAGTCTTACGTGTAACAGTAACTGAATTATGGGAGCCCAGTAGGTGCTGGACAAATGTGTCCTGAATGAACACACACAGAGTTACGGAGACTGTGTATTCTGAACCAAACCCTGGACATGCGATTTGACACCCTCAGGGAATATTTGATTTTAACACTCTCAGGAAGAAAATTAAGCCAAATGGCTACTGGATCCTTGCAATGAGCTCTGTGACTATAGTTGTCTCCCTTTTTTGTTTCCTCTGTTAAATGATAAGCTCCCGGGGCTAAGGACTATATCTTCTCACCCTTTGACAACTCTCCACAGCACCCTAAATAGCATGTTTTACTGAAGGGGACTTCCCCCCCCCCAGCCCCATGTGTACTATTGGACCCATCTGTTGGCAGAGCAGGAACCCTCTACCCACTGCCTTACAAAGCTGGAGGTCCGTGACAGTGTTATGTCTGTCCTGCAAAGCTCACGTGGGTCAGCATGGACTCTTGGGCTTTCATAACTATTGGTTAGAATCCTGAATTGATCCTTGTGCAAAAGACCCTGCCTGGCTGCGAAGAAGGTCTACCCCACCCCCAAACGCTCACACTCCCTGTCCCTTTTCCACTTCATTCTTCTCAAACCTGTAAGCAACCTGGGAATCTCACAAGTATTCCTTCCTTTAAAAAAAAAAAAAAAAGTCTCTACAACATTCTCTGAGCTACTATTAATTCACAGGCACTTTCACACAATTCATCTTTCCGTCCTCCCAGCCCTGCAAGGTTGATATTTTTCTCCTGCTTTTACAGAAGAGGAAACTGAGATTCAGGGAGGTTAATGGATCAGCCAGCAAGGGTCAGAGACGGGATTCCAGCCCAGGTCTGCCTGGTGCCCAAGCAGCTTCCATTTGGCTTTGCCATCATCCTGTGCCAGACAAGTCTGTGCCAGGGGGAATAGCAGCATTTTGGGGGAAAGGAACTTTTTTTTTAGGTATCAGCCATCATGCTTCTCATCTCCTCGACTGTGGCAGGCCACTCATCCTGCCAAATGTTTGATAATTCCAATTTGTTCTGCTCAGGCAAGATTTCCATTATTGTCCAATTCTTTTCATCAATTTTTTCTTCCCCAAAGTGTGAACAAAGATTCCAAATGCATGGGCAAACGGTGAGAATCAAGCTAATTAAAATTCTCTCCTTACAACAGAGATGGAAAAAATGCATTTTGAACAAAGGTCCAGGACAATTAAATTTTCCATCTACCTTTGCTTTTCCAAAGACCAATTAAAACTGTCCAAGGTGATCTTACTTGTTGATAATAGACTTGTCTAGCACCTGTCCTGGGTCTGTGTAATCCAGAATTTTTTCATTAGCGTATTTTATAGAGGAAAGAAAGGAAAGGATGAAAAGAAAGAGGAAAGAATCCTTTAGATACCTTTTTTTAAAAAACAATTTATTGAAGTATCTCATTCATACATGAACATACATATACAGTAAGTGTTCTTAAACATTGTGAACTTGCAAAACTTTGATCTCAAAGCTAACCCGGGGTCTCTCTAGGGCCTGCACACTCAGATACCTATTTGAGTTGACCTTTGAAGTCACCTAGGCTCATGATTTTCATACTTATTTTAGTATGAAATCTTTTAAAGTAGAATCTTACACTGGCACCCAATGTAAAAATATGCACATGCATACTCACACATATGGTATGTTTGTAAGCTTAAATTTATTTTGTATGCTCTAATTGCTACCGTTTACTCCCTTGAGGTCAATCAACAATTTGTACCCTAAAAAGTGAATAACTGGTTTACAAAGATCCATGGTAAAATCTTAGTGACTATACATTAAGTTACAAAGAAAACTTCAATACGTTCCAAAAATTATAAACAGTGCAGATAACTTTATTTCGGATACAATATAACTAAAAGTTAATAACAAGACCAGAAAATGAAACAAAAAAACTCTAGCATCTCAAAAAATTTTTTTTAAATCTCTGAAACAATTCTTGGGCAAAAAGGAAATCAAAATCAAAATTACAAATTATCTTGAGAATAATGACCACAAAAGTACTGCATATCAGAGCCTGTGGTATAAAGCTGAAGCAATCCTCAGAGAAAAATCCGTAGCCCTAAATATTCTAATAAACAAGAAAAAAATAAATAAATGAAGCTGTAAACAGAATAACAAAATTAAAGAAGACAATAAGAAGGAATTAATAAAGATAAATGTAATCATAAAGGAACTAGAGCGTAACAAAGAAATTTAAAGCCTGTTGTTTTGTTTTTAAGCAGGACTGTTCTTTCTGGTTGTTATCACACCCAGAGGAACAGACCAGTTTATATAATCTGTATCTCTTCTTAGAATTCATATATAATATCAAACTTCCACACTCCACCCTCTGAATTCCAAAAAGATATTTTGATATACCAAAAAACTTTAAATCAATAACAATGCTAAGTACAAAATCATATCACAATTTGTTTAAAGAAATACAGTTTGTTTTGGGCCAAAGTCCCATCTGGCTGGAGACCTCTGAAACTTATAAAACAATTTGTCTGCTTCCAATATACAAAAGGACAGAAAAAGGATAAACATTTGCATTACCATAAGGAGAAATTGGGAGTGAAACATGAGTCACAGGTCCCCTACAATTCTGAAAACCTGCAGGGCATACTCCATTAGATGTCAAAGTCTGAGAGTCATTCTCAAGATGATGGTTTCTTCTCCCTGGGGTCTCATGGGGACGCATCCTTTCCACAGACTTGTCCAGTGGCCATTTTCTTGGTTCCACCCTAGTCAAGCATCTGGGTGGCAATCGAGCTCCAGGCTTCACCCTCCAAGAACATTGGGGTGATGGCTACTCTTTCCCAGATCTCTAGGGTAGGTACATTCTCAGCCCCCTTAGTACAGTTAGGTGACAGTAACACTTTCCCTAATTTCTGGCTTACAGGCCCAACTCTCTCAGAGCAATGAGTTGGTGATCTGGCCTTCCCTAATATATGGGGAAAAAAGCCCACCCCTCTCAGACCTATTGGGTGTTGACCTCACTCTCCCCAACCCTTGGGGAATGTGCTCTACACTCTTTGTAGCCTGGGGTGACAAAGCTCTCCCTAAACAGTGGGCTGGGCATCCACCCTCTTCAATTGCCAGAGCAAACTCACCCTCTCTGTACACATGGCTGGAGTTCCTCTCTTGGCCCAAGGATATGTCTTAATTCCAGACCTTAGCTTCCATGGTTTTCCTCTTTAAGCTGTTTTTCCTTCTTTCCCTACCATGTCCCTTTTAGTCCAGGCTGACAGTGGTTTTGTTCATACAGCTCTTGCAAAATACCTTATTGGTTTAGCATGCAAGAAGCGGGGGTCCAAGCCATCAGACATAATTGCATTTTCAATCCTGGCTTAAAAATGTCAAGTTTACTTAATTCCTCAAATGGGGCACTATTGTCTGGGGGCTTGATTTCCAGAGGCTTGGAATTTCTGGAATCAGTTTCTGTTTTTTGTGTGTGTGTGTGCCCAACAAAGAAACCAAGCTTCTTCCAGTCTCAGCTGTAGGCTGGCATAAGGCTCCTCTCTCTTCCTGGGGCTTGTTTCTTTCTGGGCTCAGCTGCTCTGTTCTCTTCCAGGGTCAGCTGTAGGCTATCAGGCTCATCTCTCTTCCTGGGGCCTCTGCCATGTCTAATGAGCCATCTCTATTCCTCTGTGTTCTTCTTCTGTGTGTCTACTTCTGTGTGAGAGTCTGTTTTATCAGCCCACTAAGGGGGCTGGGACTCAATGCTGAGTTGCACTCCAATGACATGGTTTAATCTAAGCCCTAATCTTAACATAATTTAATCAGATGTCTCAGCTGAATCTAATACAATCAAAGGGTTATCATAATCTATATCTCTTTTGGGGATTCATAAATAATATCAAACTGCCATACTGGTCATCAAGAATAACTAGTACTGCACTCTTACCCCTCCCCCTACTAGGAAGGCATGTGATCATGTGATCCCTCAGAGAAGAAAAACTAATAAGTGAGCCCTAGGATCACCCAGACCTTCTTCCTGGAGGTCCTTTCCAGACCACAGTGCAAGGAGTGGTCCCCAAGTAGAGCACAGTCAACCCTCTGAGATAAGTTGATAGACACTGGAGTTCAGGAGGCTCCAGCTGCTGGACTTTACAGGGTAGAGTATTGGAAAGAAGGGAGCTCCCCAGAGAAAGAGCACCAGGAATCTGGACAGAGGTTTTCTTGAGTCTTTGGCTGATTCCTATGTATACATACAGTGTATGTACAGAGGTAAAACTTGAAGTCCTGGGCAAAGTACTACTGTAGGGGAAAGAACAAATACTGGGCACTCTAAGCTACATGATTTTGTGATGGTTACTTTTCTATGTCAACTTGTTTTAGGTTATGGTGCCCAGTTGTTTGGTCAAATGCTAGCCTAAATTTTGCTGATGAGGTTAATTTGTATGCGGAATTAGCATCTACAGCCAGTTGAGTTTAAGTAAAGGAGATTACCCTTCGTAAGGTGGGTGGACCTCAGTTGGAGGTTTTAAAAGCAATAATGGAGGGTTCCAGAGGCCAGAAAAATTTGTGCCTCAAGACTTCAACATTGACTCTTGCCAGAATGTTCAGCCTGCCAGCTTCCCCTGGAGAATTTGTACTCAGGACTTAAGCATCACCTCTACTGGAGTTTCCAGCCTGCAGTACTGTCCTGTGGAATTTGGACTTGCCAGCCCCCATGGTTGTATGAGCCAATTCCTCATAATAAATCTTTTAATATATACATATATGTGTACAAGTGTTATATGTATATATGTGAATATATATGTGTATATATGCATGCATACACACACATATCCTGTTGGTACTGTTTCTCTGGAGAACACTGATACAGATTTTGGTACCAAGAGTGACTCTGAAAGACCAGAATCTTAAGGATGAATTTTCTTAAGTGGTCCTGGGGTTTTGGGAATTGGTTCTTTAATCAGATTAGATTGAAAGACACTGATGACTCTATTTCCAGTGATAAAGAAGGCACTGATCATCCATGAAATGATGTGGAAATACACATATGCAAAATGTGACCATTGGATATGATACTAGAATACCTTTATGTTCTGGGTAACCATGGATTTGATACCTTATAACATTTTTTGTAAAGGTAATGAGTATAATGAGATTGGCTGGTTGTTCCTAAATATGCTGGGTAAAATAACCAAATTCCCAGTTCAAGTGCTGCATAAATGACATGAAAGTTTCTAAGTGTGGCCTGAAAGAAACTTGTCTCCTGTGGCCTGAGAGTTGAGATTTCTGAAAACCAAATACAGAGTTTCATTGTACAAGTAGCTGAATTACAAAGCAAATTGAATTACCAACCTTGCAGGGTGTCTGCTATTAAAGTGAGGGCATTGGTTAGGAAGGAATGGGATCCTGAAAATTGGAATGAGGACATATGGGTAGATCCTAATGGAGCATTGAGCCCCTAAATTCTGCTGAGTCTTCTTTGCTGGATGAACCCATATTGGCAGCCCTTCTACCTCCACATGAAAAGATTAACCCTGATTTGCCAGAAGAACCTGTAATGGAATCCCCCGATGCAGCTGACTTGCAAGACACTGCTAATTTTTCTCAGAACCCACCCCAACAGGCCCTGAAAGGTAAAGTAAAAAGTGTGACCTCTTGGGAGGTATACTACACTCCAAAAGAACTTTCTGATTTTTCTAATTTACACAGACAAAAAGCAGGGGAATATGTATGGGAATGGATATTCAGGGTATGGGACAATGGTGGAAGGAAGATAAAGTTGGATCAGACTGAATTTATTGATATGGGCCCCCTAAGCAGAGATTCTGAATTCAATTATTTTAACTGGGGATGGAAAGTGGGAGGGGATAGAAAAGGTTCAAACTGGTTTGTTGGTTAGTTGGTTAGTTGGTTGGTTGGTTGGTTGGTTGGTTGGTTGGTTGGCTGAAGCATGAACCAAAAAGTGGCCTACACTCAATGAAGCTGAGATGCCAGAACTGCCCAGATATATTGTAGAAGGTATCCCAAGGCTTAGGGAGGTTGGAATGTTAGAGTGGATCTATCATGTTAAACCTGCTCAACCACCTCAGGAGTGTCGCGAGGACACACCTTTTACCATGACTGTGAAAAACAAATTTTGAGGGGGAGTCCCAGTATCCCTGAAGAACTCTGTCATTGCTCTTTTCTGTAGCTCAGCTATTGTAGTGGGATTCTTAAATGCAATGGGGATAATTGGATTCCAGGGGGCAGTTAATCTCCAAAGAAAACATGGGAGTGTCTACCAGAATGGAGAGCACAGTTAAGGCAGTGTATTAGTCAGTGTTCTCTCGGGAAACAGAATCAACAGGAGATATCTGTCAATAATATGAGATTTTATAAGAGTCTCTCACGCGACCATGGGGATGCACAAGTCCAGGTTCCGCAGGCAGGCTGCAAACCAGGGGCTCCAATGAAGTCCAATGAAAGGACCTTCATGAGTTTTCAGGAGAAGTTGGCTGTCCAAAGACGAGCTGGGAAATTCTCTCTGAATGTTGAAATCACTTCTCCTTTTAAGGCAGTCACCTGATTGGATAAAAGCATCACCCATTGCTGATGCAATCTCCCTGATTGATGCAGATGTAATCAGCCGTCCATGCAGTAAACTCACTGGTGATCAAAGTCCATAAATGCTCTTGTATTACAATTAGCCCAGTGCTTGCTGGATCTAACACCTGGACACAATTACCTGGCTGAGTTGACACATTAGCCTAACCATCACAGGCAGTAATCAGAATAGTCTGGCTTGTAGAGACCTATGGCTTTGGCTAGTTGATCTTTGGGAACCTATAAGCAAAACAGATGAGCAGTATATTAAATTCTTCCTTGATCTGTATAAGTAGCAGAGTTCCAGGTCAAGAGAACAAAAGTGTAACTTGAATCACAAAAAAGAGTCATGGCCCTAAATCCAAAACTTGAGAGTTTACACACCCAGAACCCCTGAATGAAGCGAAGGCCAAGTCCCCTTGAGGAAGGGCCCTGCTACTCTACTATACTGTTAATCTTTCTCCCAGGCTTCCCCAAAGCAATGTATGTCTTTTACCAGGGTTGTTTTTTAATCAGAAAAGGAAATACTCAGACTTTTTCAGGGTTTACTGGACACCAGCTCTGAACTGACACTAATTCCAGGAGGCCCAAAAACATCACTGTGTTCCTCCAGTCAGAGTAGGGGCTTATGGAAGTCATGTGATCAATAGAGTTTTAGTTCAAGTTCTTTTCACAATGGGTCCCCAACCCCATCCTGTGGTTATTTCTCCAGATGCAGAATACATAATTGGAATAGACATACTCACCAACTGGCAGAATCTCCACATTGATTCCCCTCTTCTATGGAGGGAAGGCTAATATGGCAGGAAAGGCCAAGTGGAAGCAAGCCACTGCCTCTACCTAGGAAATTGTAAATCCAAAGCAATATCACGTTCCTGGCGGGATTGCAGAGATCAGTGCCACCATCAAAGACTTGAAGGAAAAAAAAAAAGACTTGAAGGATGCAGGGATGGTGATTCCCACCACGTCCCCCTTTAACTCTCCTCTTTGACCTGTACAGAAGACCGATGGCTCATGAAGATGAGAGTAGACTATTGTAAACTTAACCAGGTGGTGAATCCAATTGCAACTGCTGTTCCAGATATGGTATCATTGCTTGAGCAAAGTAACAATGATCCCCTGGTACCTGATAGGCAGCTACTGATTTGGCAGATGTTTTCTCAATTTCTATGTGTCCAGAGATATGTGGCATGTTGAGATATCCCTTCTAAGATGAAGGATAAGCTGCTGTATCTGTCCCGTCCTACAAACAAAAAAAAGTTCAATGACTAGTGGGCCTCTTTGGATTTTGAAGGCAACATATTTCTTGTTTGGGTATGATCTGAAAAGCATTTAGCTTTGAGTGGGAGCCAGAAGAAAGAGAAGGCTCTGCAACAGATTCAGGCTGCCATGCAAACTGCTCTGCTACTTCGGTCATAAGATCCAGCAGATCCAATGGTACTTGAAATTATCATTGGCAAATAGAGATGCTGTATGGAGCTTTTGGCAGCCTCCTATAGGAGAATCACAGCACAGACTCTTAGGATTGTGGAGCAAAGTCTTGTTTTCCTCTGGAAATAATTACTCTCATTTTGAGAAACAACTTGTGGTTTGGCCTTAGTAGAGACTAAACACTTAACCACTAAGTTACCATGAGACCTGAGCTGTACATCAAGAACTGGGTGTTGTCTGACCCACCAAGCCATGAAGCTGGGAGTGCACAGCAGCACTCTATCATCAAAAGGAACTGATATAGACAAGATAGGGCACGAGCTGGTCCTGGAGGTACAGGTATGTTACACAAGGAAGTGCCCATGGCCCTTCTGTTTCTGTACCTAAGGCCTCTTGAGGAGTACCTTATGATTCATCAACTGAGGAAGAGAAATCTTGGGCCTAGTTTATAGATAGTTCTGCATGATATGCAAGCACCACCTGAAAGTGGACTACTGCAGCACTGCAGCCACTTACTGCGATGTCCCTGAAAGGAAATCTACCCAAGGGGCAGAACTTTTAGCAGTGTACCTGACTGTTAATTTTACTTGGAAGGAGAAATGGCTGGAGGTACATTTGTATACCAATTCATGGCCTGTGTCCAATGGTTTGGCTGGATGGTCAGGGACTTGGAAGGAACATGATTGAAAAACTGGTGATAAGGAAGTCTCATAGATGTATACAAATAAACCTTTCTAAATTGGCAGAGGAAGGTTTTCATAATAAAGTAGATAGGATGACTTGCTCTGTGGATATCAGTTGGCCTGTTTCTCTACCATCCCTATCATTGTCCATTAGGCTCATGAACAAAGTGGCCATGGTAGTAGTGATGGAGGTAATGCATGGGCTCAGCATCCTGGACTTCCACTAACCAAGGCTGGCTTGGTTACAGCCACTTCTGAGTACCCAATCTGCCAGGAGTAGAAACCAACACTCAGTCCCAGATATGACACTATTCCCCAAGGTGATCCCATATAGCAGGTTGACTACATTGGACCATTTCCATCATGGAAGGGGCAGCATTTTGTTCTTATTGGAATAGACACTTACTGTGGATGTAGTTTTGCCTTCCCTGCAACAATGCTTCTGCAAAAACTACCATCCTTGGACCTACAGAATGCCTTATCCACCATCTTGGTATTCTGCATAGCATTTCTTCTGGTCAAGAAATTCCCTTCATAGCAAATGAAGTACAGGAATGGCACATGCTCAGGAAAATCACTGGTGTTACTATGTATCCCATCATACCAAAATGGGTGAATTGATAGAACAGTAGAATGGCCTTTTGAAGACTAAATTATGGTACCATCTGGTGGCAATACCTTGCAGGGCTGGGGCAATGTTTTCCAGGAAGCTGCATGTGCTCTAAATTAGCATCCAATATACAGTGTTGTTTGTCCCTTTAGCCAAGTGTATTAGTCAGCCGAAGGGGTGCTAATGCAAATACCAGAACTCTGCCGGCTTTTATAAAGGGTATTTATTTGGGGTAGAAGCTTGCAGTCACAAGGCCATAAAGAGTCCATCTCAGGTACCATAAGAGGTACTTCCTCACCCAAAGTCATTGGCCATGTTTTGAAGCAAGATGGTGTGTGATGTCTGTGAGGGTTCAGCCTTCCTTCTTAAGACTCCATGGTCCCAGCTCCTTCTGATCTCAGCTGTAGGCTGGCATAAGGCTCATCTCTCTTCCCAGGGCTCATTTCTTTCCAAGCTCAGCTGCTCTGGTCTCTTCACAAGCTCAGCTGTAGACTATCAGGCTATTCTCTGTTCCCAGGTCTTCTGCCATGTCTAAAGAGTTAACTTCATCCTCCGTGTTCTTCTTTTCTGTGTATCTACCTCTGTGTGAGAATCTGCTTTATCAGACCACAAAGGAGGCAGGGACTCAACCCTGCATGCCATAATGATATGGTCAAATCAAAGCCCTAATCTTTTTCTAATAAAGTAAAAGTGAAATCTCTGAATTTAATACAGTCAAAGGGGTATCATGCCCAGAGGAACAGAACAGTTTACAAACATAATCAATATTATCTTTTTAGAATTCATAAATAATATCAAACTGCTACACCAGGATACCTGGATCCAGCAATCAAGGAGTGGAAATGGGAGTGGCATCACTCACTGTTATCCAGAATGATCCACTAGCAAAATTGTTGCTTCCAGTCTCCCAAACTTTATGTTCTCTTAGTCTAGTGGTCTTAGTGCCAAAGGGAGTAGTGCTTCCACTAGGAGACACAACAATGATTCCACTGAACTGGAAGTTAGACTGCCCACAGGCCAGTTTGGGTTCCTTATGTCCCTGGTTCAACAAAGAAGAGAGTTACTGTACTCACTGGGATGATTGATCCTTATTACCAAAGAGAAATTGGACTGCTATTACACAATGGTGGTAAGCACAAGTATGCTTGAATATAGAAGATCCTTTAGGGTGTGAGATTAAAGTCAATGAAAACTATAACAACCCAATCCAGGCAGAACTCCCAATGGCCCAGACCCTTAAAAATGAAAGTTTGGGTCACACCACGAGGCAAAGAACCACAACTAGCTGAGGTGCTTGTTAAGGGCATAGGGAATATTAATTGGTAGTGGAAGAAGGTGGTAATAAATATCAGCTATGACAATGTAACAAGTTGTAGAAATAAGGACTGTCATTTTTATGAATATTTTCCTTATTTTGTTATGAATATATTTCTGTGTGTGAGTGTGTGGATG
>PVKH010009663.1:0-18137 GCA_004027955.1 Chaetophractus vellerosus
CCGCTTTTTAGACCCTCTGTTTCTTCCTTACCCTTCAAATCCTCATTCTTTTAATTTTTTTTCCTCTTCATTTCTGGAGCATATCTTTTTTCTTTTTACTCATGCTATTCCCTTTGCTGTTCTTTTCTTAGTTCCACTTGTCAAATCCTACTTATTCTTTAAGCTCTGTTTTGCTTTCCTAAGCCCTCCTTCCGTTCCTATCTTCTTTCTCCCAATTGGAATTATTGATCCCTTTCTTGTTCTCATTCATTTGTACATGTCTCTGTTATTACATTTACTCCATGTTATTATCCTTTGAAATTTGTCTGTTTTCAGAGACCTCAACTATTGTTATAGGCAGAGGTCTATGTCCAGGAGAGTAAGAAAACCATCCCTGAGGTCCCAGACCTCTGTTTGCTCTGTCTCTTCTCTATTGCCTTCATCTTCAAAATCATTAGGAAAACTTGATTCTGGGTAAGATTTCGGATTTGTGTGGGTATAATTTGACAATCCAAACCTGCATGTTAGCTCATACACCATGATGCCTGCTGGGGATTGAATCATGTCCCCCACAAAAGGCATGTTCAGGTCCTGTGGGTGTGAACCCATTTGTACACAGGAACTTTGAAGATGTAATTAGTTAAGGTGTGCACACACTGAATGAGGGTGGGCCTTAATTCAATATGGCTGAAGTGCTTATAAGCAAAGGAAATTGGGCATGGATGAGGAAGCCGTGGGGAGCAGCCAGAAAGTGTAAATGAACAGAACCCAGAAAAGAAAGGAGATGTTTCCATGTGCATAACCATGTGACAAAAAAAGCCAAGCAGCCCCAAGGATTGCTGGGCAGCCAGAAAATACCAATCCCAGGAAGAAGAAAGCCTTCTAGCCCCTGAATTGTTAGCCAATAAATTCCTGTAAGCCAACCCATCACCCCATTGCGTGGTATTTGTTTTAGTAGTCAGGAAAATAAAACAGTGCCTAATAGGACAAGTAAGCACAAATATATGAACAATGCATCTTTGTTAATTAGAATTACCCTGGCCTACTCATCTAAGTCTCTCAGTGGTATCTGTACCTTAAATGAGGAGATTATAAATGTGGACATATACTTTACTGGTTTGGAATTGAAATCAGGCCATCCATCCCCATACACCTCAAACTATCTCAAGCAGTGGTATCTCTGTCTTCTCTTTTTATCATTATTGATATCTCTTATTTTTCTATGTATATTTTGAGGTACTAGTCATTCAGTTGTTGAAACAACTTCTAAATAAACAAAAGTTTTGCTATTGACTGTACTTTGCTCTTCAAAAAGTTGTTTTTCCTAAATAGGTTCCTCTGTATACAATACAACTGTGTGGTGGTTTGTGTCCTCATTTGGTTTGGAAAAGTCCTTCTTAGGCTTGACCTGGGACAGGGCATTTTGGCTGAGTAAACGATTTGAGAGAGCCTTTCACCATCTCTATTTCTTATAAGATTCCAGACTGACTCACAGTCTGAAAAGAAAACAACAGAAGAAACTCGCAATAAACTCATGGCTCTGCCTTCTGAAACACTTCTCTTTCTCAGTTTTGGTAAACGACAGAGTTGGCATTAAGTCTTGTTCTGTCACTAAGTTGCTGTGTTGCTCTGACAAAAATACATAACTTCTCTGAGCCTGTTTCCTCTTCTGTAAAAGTGGGAAGTACCCATTTATTGTGTAAATTTAGGGAAAGCTCATACAGGTTTTATGATTATTCTTGTTCTCTGTTGGCCTTTAGCCAGAAGTCATATGCACATGCACATATGTCACTCAGAATTATAATCAAACGCTGAGAGACCTCCCCTACAGATGTTCCTAGAAGAAAAGGGCAGATTTTCTCTTTCTAGTATGGTTTAGGAGCAGTTCTAACATGAAGGCAGCAGAGTAAACTGGAACCATCTCTTATTATCCTTTAAAGTCATATTGACCTGTCTAGTTTATCTGCTTCCCTTTAGCAAAAATTGTATCTCCCTCAATTTGTTGACTCTAAGAGGAAAAGCCCAGTATACTAGCACCAAATGCTAGTTAAGTGCAGATTAAGTGAGTTCTGAATGTATGTATGGCTGGACTAAAATTATTTATTCAGCCAGAGAATAAACTAATTCACACAGTGGTGCCGTAATTGGCATCAGAGAGGCATTTCCATAATGCCCTTAGGAAAAGCAGGAAGTTGATTAAATAGAAAAAATGCATATAGAAATAGGATATAAAGAATGCATGGAAGAATAAAATGCAGTTGTTAAATAATCACCCTCATGATATTTTTTTCCCTAAGAAGTTACCTTTGATTTAATGCAGAACAGAGTACCTGGGAAAAATTTCAAACTGGAGTCCTCCTCGTCCTTTCCCTGCTTATACTAAGAATCCATGGCCCAGAATTCAAATACTAATCTAAGGGAGGCAGGTAAAAAGAACAGTGGAAAACAGATGGCAGCAGTTACAACTAGCAAATTCCCAGTTGGTGGTTCTCACATTTAGAAGCGGGCATCTGTTCTTCTTCCCCACTGCAAAGTGGTTTTAACTCAGAGGTGTTAAAAATATCTAAGTTGCTGTTTTATTCATTTCTGCTATTTACTGACTTTAATGACTTACAGTATATCCAATGAAAAGTACAATGTTTACCCAAGCGGCAAGAGACTCAAAACAGAAATATGGGATGCTGTTAAAAAACCGTGTGGTCTACCAAACAGCATGCATGGCTTTATAGGTGTACCTTGCTTTATGAAATAAATGTGTGTCTTAAAATTTGTTTGTGTAAATTGAAATGTGCTTTTAATATACACCTGTGGAGCTTGATATTAAAAGAATCCTAAGAGAATAACAGCCTCTCTGTCCCTCAGTTTCCTTCTCTGCAACGTGGGAACAATAATGCCTACATTGCCAGTCTGTTGTGAAAATTAGATATAGTATTGTAAACTGTTCCTTTCTGTTTTTCTTTTTTTTAATTTTTAAAAAATTTTTTAAGGAGGTACCAGCGATTAAACCTGGGACCTTGTACATGGGAAGCAGGCAGTCAACCACTTGAGCTACATCTGCTCCCCCTGTCTGTTTTTTATTTTAAAATATTTGTTCAATGTAAAAAAATCTGGAAATACCTGTAATGAAGAAGAAGAAATATAAAAGTTGTTAACTATTTCAAAACCCATAATCAACATTTTTAAGACTAGTGTGTATTCTTATATCACCATACTGAGAAAGTGGTAAAATTAATTTATTAGTATTTTTTTCTGCTCATGAAATTTGTACTAAATAATGAGTCTACATCCAAAGGGTAGTTTTGTAATTAGAGCTTCTGAGCTCACATTCTGAATATTCTTTTTCAGTGAGACAATAGTAATATTAATACCCACTAACATTTATTGAGCAATTCTTTTGTATATTTTAAGGCTTTATGTAGAGTAATCCACATAAACCTCGTAACAACCCTATATATGTGGCACTATTATTACCTCTGCTTTACGTATTAGGAATCGGGGCATTAGATATTAAGAAATTGTCCCAGAATACATAGGTAATAAGTGATAGAATTAAAATTAAATAAAAAATCAGGTGATCTTATTCCAAGCTATGCAATTTAACCACTGAGCTATTCTGCCTCTCATTAGTATAGCAGTAGGAACCCAGCTTTTGGAATCAGATGTGTTAGGGGGAGGGGTGCACTTATTTCCCACTCCTCATGTTTCCTTTCATGTGGAAGGATTTTCATTTCTGGTCAATTTCTGTCCCTTTATTCTCTTCTCCTTGTGCTAAGAAGATTGACGTTTCAGTTTTAACTGGCCATCATCGCCTTAGTCCCTTCCACTCTTCTCTTTTTGTGGGATCTGCCTGTGTGAAGAGAAGATGCCTTCTCAGCTGCTCCTTAGCAGGACAACTTTTGCCTTTGTGGGTAAAACCACGAGCGTTGGGGGGCGAGGGTAAATTCAGTTCAGGGAAGCATATACCAGGCTATTTTGTTGCACCTAATTCACATCCTCCATTTAGTCCTTTATCAGTAATTCGTCTGTCTGACCGATGTATATTCTGTCAAACTTTGGCAGAGGATGAAGTGTTATTTATTGACCTTTTATAACTCACAAGGTAGACTGAGTACTTTCAAGTTTTCAATGTTTTTGTTCATGTGAAACCCATGGGCACATTACTTCATAGTTCCATGCCTCTGTTTCATCAGTTAAAACATAGGACATGATATTTCCATCTTCTTGGGGTATTTTCTAGGCTTGAGTTAATATGTATAAATGCACTGAGAAAATATTTTGGAAAAGGAAGGAGAAGAAAATCAAGAAGCAAAAGTTAAGTTTGAGATCAGTGGACTGAGGTTAGAGGAGAGACGTGACTTTGGATACATTGAGTGGTTGTCATTTTGATTGTCCCCAGACCCAGTGCCCATGGATCCAGGTATGACCTTTACTTGTGCTACTTTATCTCATCCTCACAAAACCCTGTAAGAATGACATTATTTCTCCCATTTTATGATGTGGACGCTGAGGCATGGGGAGGTGAAGTAATGTGTCCAGAGTCATACAGCTGGCAAGATGTGAAGCTGGTATTTCCAACAAGGTCCAAAGTCCCTGTTCTTTCTAGGACATGGCACTGCTGATAATTGTAGAAGGACCTGGATTAGTGAGCATGGAACCATATACCCAAGTCTGTGAGTGTGGGCAAGTGTCAAGGAGGCTATTAAGTGACAGCAGAAAGATGTCTTGAATCAATTGGCAAGAGCCCTTACTGAGATAGATGGAGTAATGGTATGGAAGTCAAAGTGAGGGAGCTATGATTTTTTAAAGAGGAATTATTTTCTATTGATCTATTACTCTTCCCTTTCTAGGTTCAGATTTTAAAAATACTTTGTGATCCAGGTCTCACCTTTTAGAATCCCACTACTGTGTTCTTTTTTTTTTTTCACTACAAATTGTATTTCCTTCAATACGATGTTTGAGAGTCTCTTCTTGTACCACTCGCAGATTTCTCATGCTCTTTTACTCCCCCCTACGCTTGTTCTCTTTCCACCTTCAAAGCAATATGGCAGCGAGGATTGCACACAGTTTAGGGGAGATTTTGATAAAGCATCTGGGCTGAGATCTACAGGGCAGTTGCTTAAAAGGTGAGGGATTTGGGAAAATGCCGTTCCATCAGGGCATCAGATTAAAAGACTTAGTTTGCAGAAAGAATTGTCTTGTGCCTGTGGTTGACTTTCTTGAGGTAAAAGGCCATTTTCTCATGGGAAATACTTGAGTTTAGTCATGACTTGAAACAGGACAGATTATTTTATAAAACTAATAAAAATGAAAGCAGCATTTGTTGAGTGCCTTTTGCTAGATATTTTGACCCACATTATCTCAATTCATCTTTACAAAAATCCTGAGAGATGGGATTGCTATCTTTGTTTTTACAAAAAGGAAACTGGGACGCAAAGCGATTGACTACTTTGTCCAGGGTCACCCTTGTTGTAAATGCAGAAGCTAGTGCTCCTGCCCCGCCTGTTTCTTTGCAGAGCTTCTGCTCTTTTTGCTCTTTCTTGCATGAACTAGTTTATTAAATATGAATGGGAGCGACTTCACTAGAAAGCTTTTTCCTCAAAGCAAGCCTAGGAATTCCTTCTCTGCTTGTGAGTGGACACATCAGTATGAGCTTCATCTCCATCTATAAATTATCTATGGTGTGATCAATTGTAAAACTGGCAAGGACAAACTTGGGCAAATAGCTGCTCTTTACAGAAAGTGTGGAATTGGAAGGAGAACGGATTTGCGCTGCACCATGAATTTTTCAAGAGAAATGTTGCAAGGGATGGAAGACTTGATAGATATGATTTTTTTTAAAAGCTCCATGTGAGAAAATCCTCCACAAGGGACATCCCTTTTACCAACTTGGCAAAGTCTAAAAATGCAAAGTTTTCAGGATCAAAGTGTATTCACAATGCGAAGAACTATCCCCTGACAATTGGGCTGGAAGAGGGAGGTCTCCTTTAATCTTTTCTCCTTTGTTTTATTATTTTCTTTTCTGAGGGAAAAGTTCCCTTTTCATTTTCTTTTGCTGACTAACTCTTCCCTTTAATCATTTCCATCTGAATATTCATGGCACTTTCCTCCCTTTATATTAAGAAGGAATATAAACATAATCCATTTTTGAGTTTCTGTTTCAGGGCATTATTTTTGTCCTTCAATGTTCAAAGGTAAGCATCAGAAAAAGTGGAAGTGAGAGTAGCACCTAGGCTTCAGCAGAACCAGAAGTTTTCTATCATCTCTCTTCCCATTGCAGAGAAATTTGAGTCCTTTGGCAACAGGAAAACAATTTGAATCAATCAAAAAATTATTTATAATCTTTTTGAACTGGAAAGAAGAAAAAGAATATCGAAATACTTCCATAATCCGGAGAACTTATATTAAGGGTGCCAGAGGTAGTCACTTATAAAGGCAAACCTGAGGTTTTTGGTAAGGGGTATACGTGCTAAAGATTTTATAAGCTTCATTCAGTATGTCCTAATTTTCAAGACATCTAGGGGCCTAAAATGGGTGTACACAATTGAAGTCAATGTTCACTTCTAAATAATTCTTTTCAAAAATGTTTTATTTTCCAAAAATGAAATAATCATTATTATCTCATTACAGTATGGGTCCTGGATATGGAAGAATTGATTACCTGATCTTTACTCTATTCTATCCGTCTCTGATTTTGTTCCTTGGAGATTATTAGACTATCAACACTCTTCCTGAATAATCAATCTGGTTAATTTAGCCTATAAACCATTTTTCCCTGGTGTCTGGTGTAACATATTGTTTAGTAATGTGCCCAGTAAAGCATAAAAAGTACTCTCCCAGAAATGGAAAAGGAAACATCATTCAGTTCTTGAACTTGGGCATCTTTCATTTTGCCTGTCTGCTGGGATGTGTGGTAACTGACTCTTTATTTATTTTATTTTTAGCCATATGACTTACCTTAGCTCGTTGTGCTCAGCAGCTTACAAAATGCACAGTGCTATATTCTGAAGCTCCCACCCATTCTTTATTGCTTTTATGACAAAGCTGTCCCTCCACATGTCTCTTCTGCCCTCTGACCCAAGGCGTTTGCTTCAAGCAAACATGCCAGATGGTGGAAGAAAGCGGTGGGTCAAAGAACAATCCTCGAGGGTCAGGAGTCACCAAATCCTTCTTCACAAAGCAAACTTAAAAGCAACAATTTCACCAAATGCTGAGGAGTGCTTTCATGGTGGAAATGGGAAGTGGGGAGGGTAAGACTTAATTACATATTTTGCTTTCAGAGCCTAATGGTTTTAGGTCCAGTGTCCATTGGCTAATTTGAGAGTAAGCAATTTATGAGAAACAATAAGAAGACAAGTTGGACAGATGGATCAATCTTATACTCAGCAAAGAGCAACAAGGTGAATAGTTTGTATGTGAATGAATATTCTAAGCCGTGGCCAGAAAATAAGAGAGACAATTTGGAGTCCTTTTCTCCTTTGAGGGTTATTGTTGAAAGTTGAGGCTGAAGGAGATAGCCATTGTCTTAAATAGACTGGTCCCCTATAAAGGCTCTAGTAACCCTAGAGGGAGTATTCAGAGGAGCAACTCATTTTGTTGTTTAAAATGATAATGTGTAAGTCCAGGTGTAAGAACATTTGTTGAATTACTGTAAATACCTTAAGCATAAGGAGGTAGAGAGTCTTTTTTTTCATATTGCTGTTTTCAAAAGTATTTAAACAAAATGTTTATTAGTAATTTTATATGACTGTATGTTTTAGAATGAACATTATAGTCATAGTTACTCCTTGCAGATAAGCTGGGCAATAGATGGGTATAGTTACCAGTCTTTTGCAGATAATGGTGATAGTATGACATGCCTGTAAAACCTAGTAGAGTGATATATTGAATCCTAAAATATTTTTTAGTAATAATTTAGAGAGTGAACACATTTTGAACTTTTCCTATTCAGGGAATTGAAATACACTCTTTCTGGGCTAGAGTATTACCATGTGTGACTTGCAGGATGAAGTGTGTCTCTGAACTGCTAAAATATAAGTGACTTAGTTTTGTTGTAAAATGAATTCCCTAGCTGGAGTATGTGGTATAAAATAGAGAGTCTAATTGGGATTCCATATGAAAAGTTTATTTCTAGGCTAAGTTTGTGTCTTTAATAAGTTACCCAGCTTCTATGATAGATCATCCATGAAAAGAATGGTAATAAAAGTTACACTTCAAATATTACCAAATTAACATTTAATAACAACCACTAATTATTAAGCAGCTGCTATGGGCTAGAAACTTTATTGAGGTATTTTAGATCAATGCCTAAATTAATTTTCCCAGCTCTAGCAAAAGCAACAGCAATGAACAACATTTGAAAAATACTGCATTGCTGGGCTTATTGCTTTAGATATATTATCTCATTAAATCCTCAAATATCCCTAGGAAGCAGGTATAATTATTATTGACATTTTACAAATGAGAAAGCAGGTTTAGAGGGATTGGACAATTTGATCAAGATTATAAGTGGCAGAAATAGACTGGAACCCTGGATGCTCTAACTCAAGGCATAAGTTCTTAACTACTTTTCTAGGCATTATTGTCCCTATGGTGTTAGCAAGAAAATGGAAATTCAGGGATGTTCTATGTTGTTCAAAGTCACACGGCTAGCAAGAACCATAGGGGACACGCAAACTCAGGTATTTCTGACTTTAAAGCCCATGCTAGATGGTATAGTAGCTCTCCCAATAGATGTCTACTTAACTACTCCAGTAAAGTAATTGACGTTCTCCATTACTTCTGTAAAATGTACATACTGTGCTCGCTGCATTTTCAATATGTCATGTCAAGTGCGTTACTTTCTAGTATGCTTGCACACTTCTGCTCCTAAGAGTTGAGTTATGTGTTTTTTCCAAATCTGTTTATAATGGTTGGACATGTTACTGTAGTTGTATAATGTATTTAAAGATGGCATAAACTAATGAAATAAGAATGTGGAAATAGAATTTTTTTTCATGAAAACTAAACTGGATGGAAAGACCTAATAAAGGCAAGTTGAAAAAAATTGCAGGCAAATTGCAGTGACACATTTATTGAGGATTGGGGGAATAATCAAAATCCTGTTAAAATTCTCTACTAATATTGCCTCACAGTTGTCTTTAAATTTTCATTCCTCTTTAAATAAGTTACATGATCTCAAAGAAAATGTCTTGGTTGTAAATCAAAAGATTGGTCAATGAATGGATATTTTATACATGCTAGATTAAAATAAAATATTTAAGCTGTATACTTATCATTTTCATAATTTCTCACCAAATTTTCTGATACCTAATGATAAGAAGGTCTCTTATTTCTTATTAGCCTGTATATGGTTGAGAAAACTGAGGCTCACCCTGATTAGCTCACTAACGTAGATCCTAGAGTCTAGTACGATGGCAGAGCTAAGATAAAGTAGCAGAATGAGAAGTAATATTTAACTCATCATTTTCCAGTGATTTGTATACTACAACCTATCAAGGATGATAATTTTGAGGGTTAGGTGTCATATGCCAGGCAGCCCTATGGAATTTTATTGGATACAGGTAGACCTTGAAAGATCATTAACCTCACTCCTTGTCCTCAGAGAACTTCCCTTTTCTCAGACAAATATTAACTTGTTTGATTTTAAAACACCAGGGAAAGGTTTTTCATCACATCATATTATCATTATCAGTGTTAAGAGAATTTTATTTTCCTTAGAGATTCTACCAATATATACTCCTTCAAAGATAGAGCTTTCTAAATTTTATTTATTTTTTATTTTTTTATTTTTAAAGATATTTTAGATTACATAAGTGTTACATCAAAGATACAGGGGACCACCATATACCCATTCCCACCCTTTTCCACCCTTTCCCCCCTTAACAACATCTTTCATTAGTGTGGTACATTTGTTACAATTGATGAAAACATATTGAAGCATTGCTATTAACCATGGACTATAGTTTACATTATATTTATACTTTGTCCCAACAATCTTACAGGTTTTGACAAAATGTATAATGGCTTGTATCTGTCATTGCAATGTCATGCAAGACAATTCCATTGTCCCCAAAATGCCCCCATATAACACCTGTTCTTCCCTCTCCTTTACCTCAGAACCTCTGGTGGCCACTGCCTTTATATCAATGATACAAGTTCTTTCATTGCTAGAATAATAATACTTCTACATGAGTCCATAATTGCATTCCACCGTTATGTTTGTTCATTCCCCAATCTTGAGGATTTGGGGATGGTGATGCCCATTCTGTTTCTGATTGAGAGGTGGCTTAGATCCCATAGGCCAGATAGATAGAAGTGTCTTGATTGTAGTTGTAGATACTCTCTCTTTTTTGGGATAGGTGTTGCCCATCATCATCCTTTTATTAGTTGTCCTAGGCTAGTACAATGAACTGGAGAGTAGGTATTGCAACTTTGCTGAAATTCAGGGCTCAACCAGCATATGAACAGACCAAAGATTTAAGTCTCTGGGACATATATTTTTAAAAAATATAGTACTAATGATAGATTAAAATAAAAAGGGCAGAAGAGCCATATGTAGGGAAACTATAAATGAGTCTAACTCTGTTACATTGGGGAGCATATATTATAAAGTAAGGGCCATTGACAGGGTGCTAAATTCCTGAGCCATCTGTCCTGCTTATTATAGTGTCTAGATGTCTCTAGAGCCCTCAGGAGCCCCACTGTTTGAGGCACTGTTTACTATGGCAGTCAATGAGATCCTGCTAAGATATAAATAAATGTAACCTTTGGAATGACCACCCAATTCACTTTGAAATATTTTAGCCATAAAAATTCATTTATATTCAATATTTCCCCCTTTAGTGGTCAGAGTCTTTTTCCAAATGCATCACTAGTTGGCATTTGATAATAATCTTTTGGTGCCAGGGAGGTTTATTCCTGGGAGTCACGTTTCACACCAGGGGGAAAGTAGTGAGTTTATATGCTGAGTTTGGCTTGGAGAGAGTCCACATTTGAGCAATAAGGAGGCTTTCAGGAGGTAACTCTTAGACAATGTATGATACGAGGCTAAGTTTAAATTTCACAAGAAAAGGTTCATGAGTACAACCTCAATATCAAGGGCCTGGCATAATGGTCTGTCCTCCTTCACTAGGCACTGCTCATGTACTTGGGGGATTCTTGCTGCTCTATTAGAGAATGTAGCAGGACCTCCCAGGATGGGAATTCAATATTCTTTCTGCATTTTCACCAGCAGTGGATGAGTGTTCCCTGTTTTGACCACTGTACCTTTGTAGTATGCTTTAAAGTCAGGTAGCATGATTCTACCAATTTTGTTTTTCTATTTCAATATGTTTTGGCCATTTGGTGCCCCTTCCCCTTCCAAATAAATTTCATAATTACATTTTCCAACTCAGTAAAAAATGCTGTTGTAATTTTTATTGGGATTGCATTAAATTTGTAAATTAATTTGGGAAGGACAGACATCTTAATGATGTTTAGTCTTCCATTCCATGAACATGGATTATTCTTCCATTTATTTGGATCTTCTTTGATTTCTTTTAACAATGTCATGTAGTTTTCTGTGTAGAACTCCTTTACCTCTTTAGTTAAGTTTATTCCTAGGTATTTGATTAGTTTATTTCCTATTGTAAATGGAATTTTTATCTTGATTTCCTCCTCAGATTGCTCATTATTGTTGTACAGAAATGCTACTGATTTTTGCTTGTTGATCTTATATCCTGCCACTTTACTGAACTTATTTATCAGTTCTAGAAGTTTTATTGTTGATTTTTTCAGGGCTTTCTATGTATAGGATTATGTCATCTGCAAATAGAGAAATTTTTACTTCTTCCTTTCCAATTTGGATGTCTTTTATTTATTTTTCCTGCTTAAATGTTTAAGCAAGTTCTTCTAACACAATGTTAAATAAGAGTGGTGACAGTGGGCATCCTTGTCTTGTTCCAGATTTTAGAGGGAAAGCCTTTAGTGTTTCATCATTGAATATGATGTTACCTGTGGGTTTTCCATATATACCTTTTATCGTGTTGAGGAAGTTTCCTTGTATTCCTATCTTTTAAAGTGTTTTCATCAAGAAAGGATACTGTATTTTGTCAAATGCTATTTCTGCATCAATAGAGAAGATCATGGGATTTTTTTCTTTTAGTCTGTTAATGTGGCATATTATATTGATTGATTTTCTTATGTTGAATCATCCTTGCATACCAGGGATGAAACCCACTTGGTCATGGTATATAATTCTTTTGATGTGTTGTTGAATACAATTAGCAAAAGTTTTTATTCATTTACTTATTTTTAGGATTTTAGTATCCAAGTTCATTAGAGAAATTGGTCTGTAGTTTTCCTTTCTTGTGGCATCTTTATGTGGCTTTGATATTAGGGAGTTGTTGGCAGCGTAGAATGAGTTAGGTAATATTCCCTCCACTTTTATGGGAGGATTTTGAAGACTAATTCCATCTCATTACTTGTGATTGGTCTGTTGAGTTCATAAATTTCTTCTTTTATCAATGTAGGCTGTTTGTGTGATTCTAGAAATTTTTACATTTCATCTAAGTTATCCATCCTATTGGCATATGATTTTTCAAAGTATCCTCTTATGATACTTTTTATTTATATGAGATCAATAGTGACATCCCCTCTCTCACTTTTTATTTTATGTATTTCCATCTTTCCTCTTTTTTTCTTTGTTATTCTAGCTAAGGGTTTGTCAATTTCATTAATCTTCTCAAAAGAACCAGCTTTTGGTTTGGTTAAAATTTTCTAGTGTTTTCTTATTCTTAATTTCATTGAGTGCTGCTCTACTCTTTATTTCCTTCTTTCTCCTTGCTTTGGGATGAGATTGTTGTTCTTTTTGTAATTCTTCCAGGTATGAAGTTAGGCCTTTGATTTCCGCTCTTTTTTCTTTTTTAATATAGGCATTTATGGCTCTAAATTTCCCTTTCAGAATTGTTTTTCTGCATCCCATAGGTTTGATGTGTTGTGTTCTCATTTTTATTTGTTTTTTATTTTTTTTAAAGATTTATTTTATTTTATTACATATCTCCCCTCCCCCCCGTTGCGGCGACGCGCCGAGGCCGGTCACTGCACAGGCGCGGCTTTCCCCGCTTGTGGGCAGCTTCTGCTTCCATTCACGGCCGGCTCTGCTTCAGTTCGTGGGTTGCTGGCTGCGCTCCATTTGTGGGTGACGTGCCCTGCCCGTGGCGGCTTTGCCTTGTCCGTGGCAGCTTTTTGCCCTGCCCACGGCGGTTCTGGCCCGCCCATGGTGGCTTCCCCTTCTCAAGGCGGTCTGCCCACTAGGAGAGGTCCCCGGGAACCAAACCCGGGGCCTCCCATGTGGTATACCGGTGCCCTATCCACTGGGCTATATGGCCGGCCCCATCAATTTTATTTGTTTTTTTAGGTAGTTACTGATTTCTCTTGCAATTTGCTCCTTGATCCACTGATCTTACCTTACATATCTTTGTGCCTATTCTGGGTCTCTGCCCCTTACTGATTTCCAGCTTCAGTCCATAGTGGTTAGAAAAATTACTTTGTATAATTTCAATCTTTCCCAATTTGTTGAGAGTTGTTCTGTGACCTAGCATGATGTCTATCATGGAGAATGAACTATGTGCATTCGAGAACAAAGTATATCCTGCTGTATTTGGGTGTAATGTCCTGTATATGTTTGTTAGGTCTAGGTCATTTAATGTATTATTCAGGGTCTCTGTTTCTTTATTGACCCTCTGTTGAGACGTTCTGTCTAATGGTGATAATTGTTTATTAAAGTCTCCCACTATAATTGTAGATGTATCTATTTCTCTACTTAGTTTTTCCAATGTTTGCCTTCTGTGTTTTGGGGCACCCTGGTTAGGTGCATAAATGTTTATGATTGTTCTTTCTTCTTGATAGATTATACCTTTTATTAATATATAGTGTTCTACTTTGTCTCTTAATATAGTTTTACAGTTAAAGTCTCTTTTGTCCAATATTAGTATAGATACTCTTGCTCTTTTTTGTTTATTGTTTGCATGTAAAATCATTTTCCAACCATTCACTTTCAACCTTCTTGCATCCTTGGGTCTAAGGTGAGTTTCTTATAAACTGCATATAGATTGGTCATGTTTCCTTATCCATTGTGCCAATCTGTGTCTCTTGATTGGACTGTTTCTTGTATTAACATTCAATGTTATTACTGTCAAGGCATACTTACATTAACCATGTTTCTTTAGGTTCATATATGTCATATTTTGTTTTTATTTCTCTTTTTATCTTTGTAGTTATTCATACCAATAATCTTCTTTTCTACACTCACCTCCAACCCTCTCTCTCCTGTTTTTTCCTTTCAACCTGCAGAACTCCCTTTAGTATTTCTTGATAGGCAGGTTTTTTGTTGACAGACTCTCTTAATTCCTGTTTATCTGTGATTATTTTCAACTCACCCTCATTTTTGAATGCCAGCTTTGCTGGATACAGATTTCTTGAGTGGCAGTTTTTTTCTTCTAACACCTTAACTATGTCATACCACTGCCTTCTTGCCTCCATGGTTTCAGATGAGAAATCAGCCCTTAATCTTATCAAGTTTCCCTCGTATGTGATGGATCTCTTTTCTCTTGCTGCTTTCAATATCCTCTATTTGTGTTGAGTATTTGACAATTTGATAATATATGTCTTGAGGTAAGCCTGTTAGGATTTATACTGTTTGGGGTGTGCTGTACTTCCTGGACATGTAAGTCCATTCCCTCCAAAGGGTTGGGAAATTTTCATCTGTTATTTTCTCCCACACTCTTTCTGCCCCCTTCCCTTCTCTTCTCCCTCTGGGTTGCCTATAATGCATATATTTGTGCGTTTCTTGTTGTCATTCTATTCCCTGAGTTCCTGCTGATTTTTTTCTATATTTTTTCCTATCTGTTTTATTATCTCTCTGATTTCAGATGTACTGTCTTTGATGTCCCTAATTCTTTCCTTTGCCTGTTCAAGTCTGCTGTTATATACTTCTAGCATATTTTTGATTTCTTGCATTGTGCCATTCATCACCATCAGATCTGTTATCATTTTATGTATGTTTATGATTTCTTCAGTATGTTTCCCCAGTGTCTTCTTAATATCTTTTATCTCTTCCTTCACTTCATTAAATTGGTACATGATATTTGTTTGGACATCCTTGGTTAGTTGTCCATGTTCTGCATCTCCTCCTGTTTTTTAGTTTGTTCATTGGACTTGGCCATGTCTTCCTGTTTCTTAGTATGGCTTGTAATATTTTTGCTGGCATCTAGGCATTTGTTTATCTTGATGGGCTTATTCAGATGGGTAGCTTCTCTTTCTTTTCTAGGGCCTTTTTTTGTGGTAAGGTTCCTTTTTGACTCTTGTTTCCACTTATTCTCTGTACTTGTAGTTGTCTGTGTTACCTTGAAAAAATATTAAGATCATAGAAAATGAAAGAGAGGAAAAGAAGTATAGTGAAATTAAATAAAATATAGAAAAGGAACAATAAAAGAGCCAGGAAAATGAATAAGAGTGAAACACAATAAAAAAACACAAAGGAATAAGAATAAAAAAGGTGGAATAAAAAATGATATGTGAAAAAAATACAATAAAATAAAAGTCCAGAAAGATGAGAAGAAAAAAAAAAGAAATAAAGAAAGAAAAAAAGGACCAAACAAGAAAAGGTAGAATGAAAGAAAAGCAATGGAAGAGGGAAAATGAAAGAAAGAAAAGAAATAAAGAAACTCAGGAGATAAAAAGAAGGGGGAAAAAAGGAAACAAAGAAAAGGAAAAGGCAACAAATGTAAAACACAAAAACAATCCAGAATAAACAGGTTTCCCTCTTAGGCTCCTAGGAACCATTCAGGCTGCTGGTGCTCATCAGTCAATCACCCTGCAGCCTGCCTTCCACAGGTAAGATACCTGGTTTTAGTGGAAGAAATAAAGAATTTAAAAAAAGAAAATTAAAAAATGATGAAAAATAAATAGTAACATCTAAAAACATAAAACCAAAAAATCTCAGTCTATGAGTTCCCCATCATAAGGGTGTTTTCTCTTTGGCGGTACCAGGAATTGAACCAGGGACCTAGTATATACGAGGCAGATGTTTCTACACTGACCTTCACCCACTGCACAGGTTAGGTAGGCTTCTGAAAGCTTATTTGGCTCTCCTGTCCCCTTTTCCTCAAGCAAGCTGGGCTTCTAACAATTTTCCAGCTATCTCTCCTGGCTTCCTTCTCTCCTGGGCTAGTTAACCTCTTGTGTCATCTCGTTCCTCTCTATCCCAGGGTGGCTGGGTGTGACAGTCTGCCTGATCAGATTCCTGCTCCCTCCCTGGGGCTGCATCAGTGCTGGCTGGAGTCTTTTTTGAGATTCAAAGGGGGCTTAGCTGGCCACACTCACTGAAGGGAAGCCACTCTCCATGTTCTGCCAGACCCCTCTTCCTCCCAGGGAAAAGAAACTTCTCAGGTGGCTGCAGTGAACCAGGGGTTTTACTGAGGATATTTGCCTTGGGGTGGGGTATAAGTGCCGTTCCCAGCCATAGGGGTGAATAACTTATAGCTTTCATTTGGCCTTTTTGTCTCTTTGTCCTTCTCCCTCCTGGATGATGTGCAGCATTCTCCTGGTCTGCAGATCCCCAAAGCAGCTCCCTTAGATAGCTTTTTTTGCCCTTCCTCTGTTGTTTTTGTGAGACAGTTGAGCCCTGCCCACCTACTTCATGCCATCTTCCCCAGATGTAGAGCTTTTAAACAGTAGAAAATAACAGAGATGATTTGTTATGCCATGACAACATTGCTGAAGGTGTAAATCTGGAACTTTCTACTTGATGCTGTCTTCCTAATACTTACTTGACTCTTTCTGAATTATTCATAATAAAAAATAAATTGTACTTTAGACTTTGATATTAAAATCATTAAAAAAATAATTTTATGTAACAAGTTTCTATCTGCTGAATTAACAAGAATACAAACTTCCCTGGAGGGTTTCCTAGAGAGTGATCTATGATAATATTTTCTGAAGTTTGAAGAGTGCCGTAGGTGGGCAGTTCTGGCTTAAGGTTTCTATGAGGTTGCAGTCAGATGTTGGCTGGAGCTAACGTCATTTGAAGGCTTGGCTGGGGCTGGAGGATCCACTTTGGTGGGCTTACTCACATGACTGGCCTATGGGTTCTTGTTGGTAGGAGGCTTTGGCCCCTTTCCACATGGGAAGCTCTATGGGGCTGCTTGGGCATCCTTATGGCATGGTGGCTCGCTTCAATCAGAGCGGCGAGAAATTCAAGAAACCAAGGTGGAAGCTGCAATGCCTTGACCTAGCCTAAGAAGTTACTTGCTGTCATTTCCACTATCATCTATTTGCTACATAGGGTCACAATGGGCAAGGATTATTAAGGGCCGTCTTAGAGACTGGTTACCTGCTTTATCCACATGGAATCATGGTAATGCTCAAAATCTGCTGTTATTGTAAGCTATCTGTCTTTTCTTTCAAAATATAAATTCCTTAAGTGCTTATGTCCTGTCATTTACTTTCTGGTTTTTTTTAGAGCATAGGTTTTAAGAAGTCTTATTTGACCCCTTTCTTTCCCCTCACTCTGGATCTGGATTTGGTGACTGTATTAATGATTTATTGCTGCAAAAAATACCACACCAAAACTTAGTGATTTAGAACAACAACCATTTGCTTGCTTGTAATTATGTGGGTCAGCAATTTGTGCTAGCTAAGCTGAGTGGTTCTGGTATCTTGGCCAGCTTTGCCTAAGGAAACTTATGTGACCCTAGTTGTCTGATAGCTCAATTGGGGCTGGATGGTTTTAAGGTGACCTCACTCACATGTCTGATGTTTGGCAAGTTGTCAACTCCTTGTTTCTCCTCTATACAACCTCTCCAGCAGACTAGCCCATTCACATAGAGGTCTCAGGGTTGCAAACACAGATGGAGGAGGCAAGTTCCAGGTGTAAGCATTTTTCAACTCTCTACTTGTGTTATGTTTGCAGATATTCCATTGCTTAAAGGAAGGTGTGGAGCAAACCCAGATTCAAGAGATTCAGAAATTGATGTCACTCCTTGATGGGAGGATTGGTAAAGTCATATTGCAAAGGAGGCTGATAACAGGAAGGGAGGAATTATTGTGGCCATCTTTGTAAACAATCTGTCAAGGTGGCTTTCCTTTGTGCTTTTTGGGAGCCTTTTCTTATCTGTTTC
>PVKH010009664.1:0-18682 GCA_004027955.1 Chaetophractus vellerosus
AACTGTAATTAAGGTTAAGGACCTTGAAACGGAGAAAGTACCCTGTATCATCCTGGTGGGCCCAATCTAATCAGCTACAGAGAACCAGAGAGATAGCAGCACAAGTAGGACTCAGCCCACCACTGCTGGTTTTGAAGACAGGGGAAGGGGCCATAGTCAAGGAATACAGAAGGCCTCGAGAAGCTGGAAAAGGCAAGGAACAGATTGTCCCCCAGAGCCTCCAGAAAGGAACACAGTCCAATACCTTAATCTTAGACAGTGAGACCCAGGTTGAACTCCTAACCTACAGAATTGTCAGACAATAAGTATGTATTGTTTTAAGCACTGAGCTTGTGGTAATTTGTCACAGGAGTAATAAAAAACTAATATAGGAAGCTACTTAACCTCTCTACACCTCAATTTCTTATGACAATAGGAATAAACAGTACCCACCTCAAAAGGTAAATAGCACATGTAAAGCAGCTAGCTCAGTGCCTGGTTCAATGTAAGTACTCAATAAATGTTGGCTAGTATAACATAGTAATAATATGGAACACTTTACTAAAGTAGCAAACTGGCTTGTCATGTGAGCATTTCTCCATCAGTCTTTAGGCAAAGCCACATCTCTTAGGGAATGCACCATTTAAGATCCAGTGATACACAACAGAAAAATATAACAAAAAAGCTATAGCTGGAATTTAAAATAAACAGACTTTTGCACGGAATAAATGTTTACACTAAAGATGAGTATGTAAGTCAAATGAGGGGGCAGGTACTCTGACAAAATGGTCTGCAGAATTTTGTGAAAATATCAGATAGATATAAATATTTCAATAATTTCTGCTAGTGAATTCTCATAACTTCTGAGTTATATCATGCTAGTGGTACAAAGTGGACAGAAAAAAACCACCCCTCTCCAAATTTCATTTTAATCAATGATTTCAAGATTCTGCTCCAACATGAATATCAATGTTTAAAGTTGGGCTTTCTTCCTTCCATTTCTCCATCCCTTCTTCAGAAATGGCAGAAGAGAGTAAGAAACCCCAAAGGAAGGAAAAGGCTGCACAACATAGATGTCAGCACTCTTTAATAAAGCATTAACTGTGAAATGGAAAGGCCTTTTAAAAAGACATTTACAATGTCAATTGAAAGAAAGCTACTTGGTGGTGGAGGGGACATCACCATCTCAGACTCCTCGGGATTAAGGGAAGAACTATGGACTAGAATGGACTTGTTGGTGTCCTGTTATAGACTTGTGATACATGCTATGAAAGAAATTACAAAATTATGTGGAGCCAGAAGCACTGGACACTTTGGGGGCAGGGAGAGGGAAGGGCAATTGTAATACGGGGTTTTTTTTGGGACTTGGGAATTGTCATGGGTGACATTGCAATGGAAGATATAGGCCATTTTATATCATCATGTATCATGCAGAACCGTATGGGAGAGAGGGTGGTCTAAAGTCTGAACTGTGATCCATGCTTGATGGCAAAGCCCCAAAAGATATATATCTATCATAGGCGTTATACCACACTGATGAAGGATATATATGTGGGAGGTTGTGGGAGGTGTGGGAGGGTGGCATATGGGTACTCCTAAAATTTCTGTGTAACATTTATGTAATCAATGTATCCTAAAATAATATAGATATATTAAAAATTTTAAAAAAGAAAAGAAAAGAAAGAAAGCTAGAGAATAATCTAGGGACTGAATAACACAGTGAACCCAGAGGTGGATGGGAATCGTGGTTGATGGTACAGATGTAAGAATGTCTTTCTGTTAGCTAGAGCAGATGTACATCACTATTGCAGGGTGGTGGGAATGTGGAGAAGCACGGGAAAAATACAACTGGAGTGACCTGTGGACTGTGGTTAACAGCAGTACCATGATATTCATGCATCTATGCCAAAGATATACTGTGTTGATAATGGTGGAGTATGGAAAAAAGTGTGCTAAATGTATGCTATGTACCATAGCTGGTGGTAACAGTTTGATATTATCTCATAATCTGTAACAAATGTTCCACCAGGATGTGGTGGGTTGGTGAAGGGTGTTGTATGGGAATTCTGCACATGTGCATGACAGTTTTGTAAATTCACGACTTCTGTAATAAAAATAAATTTTTAAAAATACTAATAGGGTGAGTTGAGGGGAAAATACACTAAATATAAGATATGGACTATAGTTAGTAGTAAGATTTTGACAATATTCTTTCATAGTTTGTAATGTTTCACAACAATGCAAGGTGTTGGTGGTGGGTTGACGTATGGGACCCCTGTATGATGTTATGCATGTTTGTCTTGTAAGTTCACAACTTTTACTATACACTTATTGTTGATGTATGTTCATGTATGAATGATATACTTCAATTTTAAAAAGTGGGGAAAAAAAGACATTTACATAAAAAGAATACAATTTAAGAAAATGTTCAACTATGCCCATCACCCAATCTGCATCTAAAGAAGTGAAAAAGAGAGCACAAAGTGACTATATACTGCTACCTTCTGCCATTCACTTTATCCTGGGATCCTGCCCAGGCAGCCCTGGAGAGGCAAAAACTAGAGTCAAGGTTATTACAGATGGAAAAGACCCTTTATATTTCCCTCATCCATCCTCTCTGAGTCACTTATTCTGCTGCCTGAAAGAAAACTCCACTCCCATTTTTCTCTCTTCCTGAAAAAGGAAATCTAATTGGAAATTAAAACAAAATACTTTTTAACAACACATAAGAAGACAAAACTTACAAACAATCATCTATGCTTTCTGCACAAAGACTGATAGTTTTCCCATCTCGGCAAACAATCTGCAGCATACAGTCTTTTGGTTTTCCATCTGGAGGCTGAATATCTATGAAAAATAAGTAGAATAAGGAATATTTATATAATTTTTAAAAGGATATCTTCTTATAAAATTCTAAGAGACCTAACTTCTCAGGTAGGCAAAGGATTAGAATGAATAAATTAACTACTACACATGGGAAAGAACTCTTGGCTTGAGCCAAGAAGATGGAAAGGAAAGAGCTAGTTTGACTGGAAAGACTGGTAGCCAAGAAAACTTCCACACCAGAGTGCCACCAAACCTGGATGCAACACTGTGGTTCTCAGAGACACAACCAATACAGAAATTAACAGTCTTCTGACTAAAATGAATAGAATTAATAGAATTAAAATAAATAGAATTAGTACTTCTGACTAAAACCCCACTAATTCAAATATAGGCAGAATATACACAGAAGAATACAAAGGAAAGCTGACTGTGGTTTGTGGCTTTTGGAAAACTAGCATTTTAATTACATAAACATCTTTGTTCTGCATTACGGAATCAAATCCATGAATCACAGCTCAGTTCTAATTAAACTTTCTGCAGGAGGAACAAGTGAGCCATTTTAGTACCTCTTCCAGGAGGCAATCTACATACTGGGATGTACAGACTAGCCAACACATTAGAAGAACATGTTCTCACACACTGAAAAGTGTTCAGATAAGCATCAGATAACAGACTAGTTAGCTGCTTTTATTCACAGGAAACATCAAACCAGTTCACTGCTTTAACAAAAAGCAGAATTTTAAAACAGCCCTGGGCACCAAGAAATAAGAGTAATAATATTTGAGCCTGGGTTAGGTAGGGATTTCAACAGCTGATGAATGGAGACTTGGGTCTCAAGAATTAACACATAGGGGCAGGATACTACAAAAATGGTTCCTACCAGCAGATACCTACTCGTGGCTCCTATTCCAATTAACAGCAGAGTCAGTAAAACAGACAAGGGAGTCCACATGTGCCACTTACTAGAAATAGAAAGGTCTTGTGTTTAAAACCTATTCTTTTAAAATGAATATAAGGGATAACTCCAGGACAGCAAGACATCCCAGATTTTAAGAAACTGACTGGAGCCATCAACAAACAGATGCCGGTTTCTGAGTCATACCAGAAGGGTAGCCCCTTCCTTCTTAGGGTTCCCAACACTCCAATTCTTTAACTCTCTACCACCTTTCTCCATGACAGCAAGGGTTGTTTTCATTTTCATATTAAATGTGGTGGGTCTAACTCAGATGAAAAAATTAATTTGCCCAAACCAAGCCCATCTAAATGTTTGGCATCCATTGTAGTTACCCACTTCCCAGAGAGAACCTTTCTTTGGTCTGTTAAGGAAATCAGAATGGTACAGAAAAGATCCAGTGAGCATCAAGAACAGACACAGGGCAGATGATAAGAGTTGGCCAAGACAGACACCCCTACCCCGACACTCATGTCCCATTCGGATGTTGATGCAGTCCACTGGCATGTGGATCTTATCCTCCACGCTCTGCCGAGTCTGGTCATCATAATAGATCAGGTGGCCATCTGACCACAGGTCAAACCAATTCTTCTTCCAGCGTTTCAAAATAGTACCTGAAAAAAATGGGAAAGCGTGGCTTTGAGTCAAAAGAACAAGATCTTTGTCCTCTAATTCCCAGGTTACTGGAAGCAAGAAATGGAAAAGAAACATCCCCCAGGGGAGGGGGAACCAGAAATACACCTACATAGAATCCGTGAGAAAGCCACCTCAAAGGTATGAAACCATGCCGCAACAGGACTGTATTGCAGCACACTGCAGACACAATCTTGATGAAGAACTTAGGCTGAGGAGGAAGCAAGTCCCAAAACTTAAAAAAACAAACAAACCACGTTAAGTTCAAAAAACACCTTGATTCTGAACTAATGAAACATGTCTAACATTTAAGTCCCCATGTGGTAGAACTAAATTTTCCTAGTAGTATCTAAATTCGTTAGATTGTCCAGAAAATGATGGACAGTAATACCTTCCTCTTTGGGAAAAATATCTTTCTTCTTTTTCTTAAGGGCTTTCCCCTATGCCTTTTAAACATTTCACCCTCAGAGCAAGCCCACTGATACCTCCCCGCCTAATACAGATGCAGAGACAGAGTCAGGCATGGGAAACACGGCAGGACACCAGACCTTGAAGCCCGACTCCTACCTATATGTACTCAATTACCTCACAACCTTGAGAGAATTTATCTTTTCATTTTGTAATCTTGGACCAGGTACTTAACTTTATTAAGCTATAATGTCCTTATCAGCCAAAAGGGAAAACCACTGTAGTGGCATAGAAGTTCAGCTTCAGGTCTAAGTCATCCCTGCACCTTTCTCACATACAAACACTATCCAGAGCCCACTACATTAGAAACTAGACTGCATCTTCTGTTCCTGTAGACCTCACTCTGTTTCTTGCCCAATGTGGATAAATTCAGTCCATGTGCCTCCCTACTATGCTCTCATATCTACTAGTGATGCCAATCAAATATGGAACATCAGCTTTCTGAATTTCTTTTACCAGTCTCAGGCACCCTCCTCACTGGGAGGGGCATCCACAGCACCTGCCAAATGGACCAATAAGTGACATCCAGTATCCATTTGACTGGCAGCACCCCAAGCTGTGCAGAAACTTCCAAACAGACTCCCTGGCTTGGGGAGTTCTGTGCAGGCATCTGTCACCTGCCATCAAAGCCCTGACTGCAAATTCACAAGTCAGGCAGCCATCCAGTGGTCAGATATGGGGTCCTGGTGGTCTCTGTGGCAACAGGAGGAAAATGAACACTGGGGAACACTTTGTCTATAGGTGGTCACATGTGTATCTCAGCTGCTCTGCATCCTGGTAAGTGTAATACACTTCATCTTATTTAATTGTTAGATATTTCTGCGTTTAGCAAAGAAGAAAAATCAACCCACACATCTGGGGAGGGGGATATGGAATACGTTTCCTGAATACATTTTTCAAATAGCCATGGACCAGGGCATGGGAAAAGACTACAATTTATTGAAAGGACATCTATTTTGTGTACATCACTATGCTAGGCAGGGATGGGAAGCACAAAATTGCTAAAAGGTCAGCCCTCACTTATGACAACAGAGCATTCACATCTAGTTGTGGTAGTGCGGCAGAGCCTAAGGAAAAAACCAGAGGATACTGAAAGGGCCATGAAAGGAAGGCACACCCGCAAGGTCTGAGCTAAGCTCCCCATGACCCTGACCATTTTGGGGAAGTTAGGACCACAAAACCCAAGGCAAGAAAACTTATGCAAAGACTGAGGCTAGATACCAATATGCCAAGACTTTCTTTTTAAAATGAACACAACAGTTGTATCTAAACAAAGAAAAAGGACTCTTAACAGACCTTGAGAGAACACCTGGTTCAGCTCCAGGTCCAGAAACTGAGGAACTGGTCATGGGAGAGAGACAACTCCTGGTGGAAATGATGTTAGCATTGGGCAGACCTGGGTTTGAATGTAGGTTTGTCACTTATTGTTTACTCTTGGACAAGTTACCTAATATTGCTACACCTCAATTTCTTCAGCTGGAAAACTGTAATACTACCTAACTCTTAGGGCTGTTGTGAGAATGAAATAAGAAAATATAAGTAAAGTCTTTACAACAGGAACACAAACAAGCTTTGTAAAACAATAATTTTTATGAACCATCTAAGGGAGGTAGTCCATTCTTCACTGTTAGTCTGAAGGTATCACTCAGATATAAATTCACGTGTCTGAGCAATAAACAGTATGTACTGCAGCTAGAATCACAGATGATGTAGTAATCACTTTTCCCTTAAGTCTGCTCTTTTTAGAAGGAGAGCAGAATAATCTGCTTCTTCTTCCTTTAATAAACAGAGCTGGTTATCCGTGCTTTAAAACACACTATGAATCCCATTTGGGCTGGCAGCCTCAAAGACATACAGTCTATGAAAGAAAGGCACACAGATAAATCTAAGAAGTGGATCTCAATCCCATAAATAAAGAACTGAATCTCCTCCCTGGCATCCTTTTGGAGACACAAAATAGAAAACAGGTTGGGTTTTGGATAAATTCATTCCAACAGGTCAAGTGTTAATTCCTATTTTACTGACTCTTTGGAATCTGAGCCACTGCTTAATCCTCAGGTATTTCTCACACCCAAAGAGAATGGTATCTCAATGACAAAATATCAATTAGGCTTGGGTAAATTCAGGCAGAGCCTCAGGTCAGCCATTACTAATGAGCCATGTTAGTGAGGAAAGAGAAACCAGCAGGGACTGCCACCATTTCCTGGTTCCTGTCTCTGCAGTAGTCAAGGAGCTCCGTGGAATGGAGAAAGATGGTTCCTAAGCTCTAAAACTTTCCAAGAGGAAATTCAGGGCAACAACATTAATAAAGCTTTACTATTTGTTTTTCAATGTGGTCTGTTGCATCAGATGGAGATAAAGAAGTGTCCTATGGCAACACCAAAACCAGACCAAGGTGCTTGTTTCCTATACTCACTCTGTCGCAGCAACCATCCACTCTTTACAAACGCCATCTCTTCACCTACAGGAGAAGAAAGAGGCAGGTTAAAAAAAATTACACCCAGAAGGAGATGGCCTGTCTGGTCCAAGCCCCTATCCTCATCTCTTACAAGGTCATTTTACCTCATTGGCCACCTGGCATTTACCTCCTCGGTAGGCCAATACAACCCACCCCTTCCACCCTAGGCTTCGGCCTAAGCACCCTGTCCACACTTCTAATCCACTCAACAGACCTACAGCAGCCCCAGGAACACTAAGATTTGGCTCTGTCTTGACTCGCCCAGGTCATATGTTTCTGTTGTGCAGGTGCTCAGCTTTATCCCCAACATGTTCAGTCAGGTGGCAAAGGTGGCAGGAGGCTAAGTGGCCAAGTCAGGATGGAAAATCAGAAGTCATGAAGAACAAGTTTGGTAAATTTAACTACATAAAAATAAAAATATTCTATATGAGAAAAGAAAATAGTCAACAAGACTAGTAACAAATTAAGAAAAAGTATTTACAACCATATGGCAGCAATGAGTTTATTTCCTTTACTCACAAAGCTCATAAACATCATAAAGGAAAGTCTGGGGCAGTTTACAGAAAAAGAACCACAAATGGCCATTAAATTCATAAAAAGAACACTCAATTTCTCTGTCAATAGAAAAAAAATCAAAACAAAGTTAATTTTTCCTATCAGATAGGCATAAATGAAAAACTCCATGGTACCTAGTGAGAAGGAAAGGTAATAGCAGGAATGAAACATTTTTTAAGAGAGGAATCTGACAATATCTATTAAGATGTTACATGTTCAGACAAGGTCTAGGGCTGGTCCTGGCAGATGCTGGGCAGGTGTGTGCAGAGCCGCTGCTTGCAACCTTTTCTGGAGCCTCACTGATCCAAGGAGAGAAAGGACGCACCTAGGTCGGGTAAAGGGACTCCACTGCTCAGAGCCTTCAACACAGCTGGCTCCCATCCATGACTCTTGGACTCGGGGCATTTGGGTGACATTCACCAGACACCAAATGCACTCAGGGAGCATTTGCAAGCACCCTTCCAGGACCTCCTCGGACATCACCAGCAATTCCGGACCTCCAGATAATACTATCTTAGTTTACTGTGGGCAGGACATTAACAACTGGGCACCAGATAGGACAGAGGCCTTTTATCATGGGCCACTTAGGCAACTGGAGTCCAGCTCATGGTCTGACCCAAAAATGAACACCCTGCCTCTCCTTCATCCTAACCCTCAACCTAACTCATCATGGGGACACTGGATTTGGAGCACCTTTGTGAGAAGTCCACCTGTGTGATCTGGTCCCCTATGGACATCCCTTGGGCCACAGGTTAGGCAGGCCTTCTGGTTGATCTACCAAGCACCCACGGGGTGGTGTCAGAACACAGGTGCCACCAGGCCAGAAAGACCCCTGGAGGCCGAGCTCATCCTCCAAGGACAGCAATGGTGGGTTTCTTGCCCCGTGGCATCCTGTGGGGACTCCAGGGCCAAGAAGGAGCCCAGGTCCAGCTACCTGCCACTAAAGGGGGCCCCGAGAATGTTTTGCAAGTTGGCCCTAGGCCACCAGATCCCTCCTTCATGAAGGATGCCCAAGGGTCAGGGGTCAGACATTCCTGGGACCACAGTAGCCCAGGTGGTTCCTTTCCTGTTCCAGCACCAGACTTAGGTGACCTCCCAGAGCCTCAGACAAGTCCCAGGGGCCAGTCCTATCAGCTGTTTTTTGGGGTTGGGGGTGAGAGTCGATGGGGAGAATATTCAAAGTTCTCCTAAGAAGATGGGGAGCAGTGAGACACACAGAGAGAAGCAGGGAAGCCATGCTGAGGGCCCTCAAGGCAACCAGGGTCTGCTAGGACTGCAGTAGTGTATATGAGCACTCAGGGAATGTTCATTCAGCCACTGGACAGACCCAGACCTGCCTTCGATGCCCAGCTGCCCCTCCCTTTCAAGTATTCGCCAGCCACTATTTCTAGTCTTGGAGAGGGACTTAGCTTATTTCTGGGAGGTTCATTGGAATACTGGGCACAAGCTGTGAGGGAGGTCATGGCATGGACTGCCTGTGCGCATTCCCTGGGTCCCGAGTCCAGTCACTGTCCTCATCAGGTGACTTGGAAATTAACTGGAGGATTGTTCCTTGAAGGGTCACCATACATGACCGTGAATGAATGTGTGTGAATAAATCTTGTGCACTTCGGGGAGAGAGACATGCCCTTTCAAGTGATGACGACAAATATCACACTCTGGAGGTCAAGGAGAATAAGGAACAAGCACAAGGTCCATCTAATAAGAATTCCAAAGAAAGCAGGAGAAGAGACCACAGGCCTGAGTAAGTGAGAGTGTGTGACATCAGTTGGACAGTGTGGTTTGGGGTCAGAGGCAGAGGATTCCCGCTGAGTGAGGTCCAAGATGCAGAGAGATGAGCAAGAAGAGAGGGAAAGCTCAGCTGCAGGAGGGAGGGCAGGAGGACATGAAGAAAGGCAAAGCTCTTGGGTGGCCACACACACACACACACATACACAAGTTTACATGTTCACATACTTTGACTCAGCAATCTCACCTTTACGAAGAATTTACCTTGTTGCTTTATCTGCAGAGGTTTACCAACGTAGATGTATAAAGATATTCACTACATCAGCGTATATACCACAAAAAAACAGCCAGAGCCAATGTGTCCAACAACAGAGGACTGCTTACTAGGTATCTCCACACACAACAGATTATTATGCAGATGTTTAAAAAGAATGATTTGGAACAGTGTGTGCTGACAAGCACAAATCGCTGATATTTGCATATTTTTTTCCTGGAAGGAATCATTAAAACCATTAAGAAGGTTTATCTATGGGGAGAGGAATGGGGGCAGTAAAAGAATAGTGGGGGGCTATTCCTAGTACACCTTTCTGTACTATTTGAACTTTTTTTTAAAACACTTTACATGTATTATTTTCATTTTATTTTTTGAAGTCAACACATTTTATTTGGAAGTTGAGATTATGAGCCCCTTTTGTTTTGTTCTTTAGTTTTATCAGTTTTTCTCTTTAAGGTACCATGAAGGTTTAGAAGGTTAGCAAAAATGGAGCAAAAGCCCAAGTGGGCACCTCAAAAGAACAAATGAGTCTCCCTATTTACCCATGTCTATAGCAGGGCTGAATCCTCGCCTCTCTCCAAACCTTTAGAACGGGAGTTCTGCAAGCTTTAGTTCTTCAATACTCCAGCATCTCTAAAATCTTGTACTCTGAAAGTTCTTACTCTCCTTGCAATTTTTGCCAACTCATTCCTACTCTGTCCGCACCAAGAAAGGAAATAAGTTTTTCAACTCTCCTCATACAATCTTTTCCCCACAAGTATAAGCTCTTAAACATACAGTCCCAAGCAGACTACATCAAAAAGCAGGTCCCCCCCGACCTCCAGTGGATGTGAACAGAGAAGCATACTACTTGCTGCTGCTGGTAGCCACCTTCTGACTGTGAGGGAACCAGCCTTAGGAGAGCTGATCCTAGAGACAGCAGAGCTGACATTGCTGAGCCACAGAACTAACCAACTCCCATACCCACCCTACAAAGGCTTCCTGCTAAGGAAAATCATAGGTTTCTTATTGTTGAAGTTGAGCTGAATTCAGTGTCCTGCAACTTGTAGCCTAAAATATCCTAAAAACAATCATCTATTTCCAAAAGAATGTGAAGCAGAGAAATAACACCATCATAGTTGATGTATCATCATTCAACAAACATTCTTCTTTGGGGCACTTACTACCTACTACCTACCACCTACCAGCCTTGTCCCAGCACTAAGGATACAGCAGTCACCAGGCCAAAGTCCCTGCTTTCATGTAGCTTACACTCTAATGGAAGAGACAACTTACAAACTTAAAAGACAGGTGATATGAAGAAAATGAATTACCTATTGTACCTACTTTATTGTGAAGGTCAAAGAGGTGATGAAAAAGTAGGGATAATAGATATCGCTGATGGTAGCCCAATACTGTGACTTATAATTATTGCTACTGAATTATACACTTGAATGTGGTTAGAACAGGAAATTTTGTGCTGTATATTTGTTACTACAATAGAAAGTTAAAAAAAAAAAAAAGAAAGGTGATGATAGCATCACTTTGAAAAATACACAGCTCCACTGCCTTTTCTCTCTGTAGTGATCATGTTACCACAGAATGCAGAACTGGTGGGGTGTGGCATGTATTCATTCATGCCAAATCCCGGACATTTATACTGAATCTTCCTAGGGCCATAACGTGAATTTTCAGTTTGCAGTTCATGTGAGATCTACGAATAGGCCAAAAATTACTTGTAAATGTACTGGGGGTTACCTAGATGCAATACAAATATAAAGCCTGACTGAAATGTTGCCACACAAATATGATGGTACCTTATGAGCTAGGACCTGTAGAACCCAATGAATAGGGTAAAAATGGGAGGAACAGGAAGGTGTCTACGTGAACGTCTGTGGTAAAGTTTTTACAAATCTCTAATGATTCTTCTATTAATTTGGCTGTATTTGCTGTCATTGTTAATAGTTAAAATGCCATTTTGGTATAACACTGAGATAAGAACAGCTGCATTTACTGAAGGCTTTTTATGAGTCTAACAGCATTACATGGCTGTAAGGTTACTCACTACCACCAGAGGCACCCATAAAGATACAGTTAAACCAGAGTTTTAGGTAAAACCTCAAGGATCTAGAAATTTCCTATTATTTCTGATTATTATATACTAACTGTATGGGTCAATATCTGTGTTGCCAGAGATCATGCCCATGTTTTCTTTGGTAGTTGGGGCTCAAAAGTTGCTGACAGGGAGAAAGTGAACTTGAGTCAAGATTCAAAACCAAACAATTGAAACTTCTACATCTACAGAACATCATAAATATATGCTTGGTATGCCTATATAAAATAGTTCTAAACTAGTAGAGAGGGAAAAATAGCTCGTTAGAACAAAGTAGAAAGAAGCTTAAATGAAGGAGTAACAGAATCTCATGACTTTTTGAAAAAGGGTAATTCTGCTGACTTAAGGCATATCAAACTGATATCATCTTATCTACCTGTAATCATTATGTGGAACAATCTCATGTGTAACCTAGTGCCCAGATTTTTATCTCTAATACTAGCCTCCTCTAGAAGGAGCCAGCAGGCCTTGAGAATGAGCTGTTACACTTTAGGGGCAGGATACCGCAAGATGTGCTATCACTGTCACGAAGCAAGGATGTTTTCAGGAGTGCCTTTAGAAAGGATAAAGAAGCCAACCAGTTGAAGAAAGGGCATCTAATGGCCAAGTTGAGACAATATGTCAAATAGAAAATAATAATTACAGTTAATTATAACCAACTGAGACTGAAAAAATATAGAATGGTGATCAAAATGGGATACAATGGTATATATAGATTGTGTTAGTGAAAAGACATATATTCCAATGTGAGTTCAATTTCACACAAATGAGGACAGGAATAACAAATCATTCTATCAGTAGGAAAAAAAGATAAAACACTTTGTTTTTTAAAATATCTTCCCTTCACTGTACAATTCAAGTGGTTACCATGTTAACAGTAAGAGGTATTTGTTTTGTTTTCTAAGATGAAAGATTTCTTTTTTTCAAACACAAAAAGACCAGACTTCTGAGTTGAGGGCTCAAGTGTACTAAAACCTAGATAGACGGGAAGATTGTGGAAACAGGCTTCAAGCTAGCCTAAAACTTAAGCTGCTGGAAAGAAATGACCCTGGGAAAACAAACCTTGAATTCACACACCAGTAATGTGTTGTTTGGTTACTTGCACTTGCTGAGCAGGCATTTACAGGCCAGTCTGGAGAAAAATCAGAAGATGGCAAAAGGATATGAAATCCCATGGCAATGGGGCTTCCTAAGGCACCTTGTGGGATACTGCACTCTGATCAGGCAGTATCAGCCACCAGGCATCTTCTTGGGGGACTGAGGCCAGGGCACTTAGCCCATGTAGCAGAGAATGCAAGGTAGACAGCTGTCAGAGTACAGGATGGTAAGTTCTTTGTCTCCATGAAAGAGATGTATATCCGTGGCCTGTGTCTACTGGCCTCTTCTGTCAGATGGCACGAGATGGCACCAAACACCATCCTGGTATCAGCACCACTATCCCATGGAGCACGCTTGTATCAGAAGCCACAATTGTCTGCAGCAAGAGCAACCTGACCTCTGGTTCCCATCCCATAATCAGCATGTAACAAAACCCAGACTTTCTACACCTGGCAGGATAAATAAAATCACACTAAGGACAGCAAGTCCTTAGATGAGCAGCCACAATCTCCTGTTCTTAAATGGCTCACCTCACTTATATCAGATGCCACTAAACCTTTCTAAAGTTTGTCCCCTGCAGACTCCTCCAATGAGTCCTGAACCCTGACCAGAGTGAGGGAGGGCACATTCCCTGTCACTAAGCCTACTTGCCCTCTGCCTTACTGAGCACTCACATGCCACTGCCTAACCAGGTAACCCCACGCATCAGCCTAGACCAGTTCCTGGTCCTGGAACCTGCTAGACTGCCCTGCCCTGGGGTTACCTGGGACCCAGTGTGCCAAGGGGAAAAAGCAAAAAGGGCAGATTTTTAACATCCATCTTTCTATTTTCCCTCTCCTTATGTGTTTCTAAAGAATCCATATTTCTTGTCACTATGCACTACAATTCACAGAAGGGTTATTTTCAAAGGGAGAAGACATGAGTGACATTAAAATGTGAATCCAAAGCAAAAGACATGTCAATAACTTCAAGATCATCCATATAAAGATAGGTTATAAGAATGACTGATGGAGCAGCACAGACATTTATCTCTACTTCCTCCTGAAATGCAACTAAAATGACAGTTAAGAGGAAAGAAGGCACAAATCCACAAAGACAATGAGAACAAAACTAATGAAGCAGAAACAAAACTAATGAAGGATGTTGATAATGTGGGAAAGTGTGGGGGGGGGGCATATGGAAATCTCCTATATTTTTTATGTGACATTTATGTAATCTAAAGCTTCTTTAAAAGCAAAAATTTAAAAATTAAAAAAAAAAAAAAAGCAGATGAGCTTTCAAAAAGAACTTTCAAAAGCCAACCAACAAGTGGTAACTAACATTCAGCTTTCTCTGCTTGGTCTTGTGCTAACAGAAGCCAAAACAAGGCAAGCCAACTCCTGCCACAGAACAGTACAAAGATTCAGGAAATCAGAGGTATGAGGTAATTCTGAAGTTGAGAAGACTATAAGAATGTATTGAAAGCTTCTGAGAGGTGTCACTCAGCCCCCTACACATCCAGGCAACTACCCTCCCCTATCCTGAGGTTGAAACATGGAGCTTCTGGTCTTGGGGATGCTAGGCACAGCTAAGAAAGGGAGTGAGATGCCACACTTAGAAGAGCTGTATAGTAAGTGAAAGTCTGAAATACCCAGCCTCTTTCTTTACTCACCTTCTAGACTTCAGCTCTGGGCAAAGATGCCACAGCCCAAGAGGAAATGCCCATTGATACCAAAAACTGTTGAGTTCTTTAATTAAAAAGCGACTCTGCCTAATACCCTCCAAGAAGCACACCAGGTGATAAGCTTAAAACAAGCACACTGACTTTCAATTCGTTTTCTCTCTTAAATAGGAACAGATAGCAAGCATCATCAACCATATGAGGAAAGGCTAACCATGAAAAATAGAGATGAATGGAAATAAAACTTAAACAAAGAAAAGAAAACTCACAATCATCACAGACAATGCAGGGAGCAAAAGAAAACTTGAAGAAAAAAAACCAAAAACTAATAGCATCAGAGAAATAATAGATGATGTTGTATCCAAAAAAACAAGAACACACTATTCTAAAATAGGAACATTCAGAGCACTTAAAAATGACAACCAAAATTAAAAATTTAATAGAAGAGTTGAAAATTTCAAATTAGAGGAAATCTCCCTGAAAGAAAATAAAGCCCAAGAGATGGGGAAAACAATTAAAACAATCAGTCTGGAATATAAAATATTCTGCTTTCAGGAGTTACATTAATAAACCACAAAGAGTGTAAAAAAATAATATAAGGAAATTTCTGAGAACAGAATGATAAATTACTAGACAAAAAAGCTTTAAATGAATATCCAGCAGGATGAACTTAAAAAGATCCTCAAACCTCTGAACACAAGGGACAAAGAATAGAACCTAAAACCTTCACAGAATAAAAAAAAGAGGTCACATATAAACAATCAGCAAGGCATAGGGCATCTTCACCAACAATGCTGGAAGCTGGAAGGCAATGGAGTGATACCTTCAAAATGCTGAGGGGAAATTATTTCCAAGCCAGAATTCTAAACCCAACCAAATTACTAACCAAGTAGATAAAATAAAGACATTTACCTCCCATGTACTCTGTTTCTAAAACCTAGTGAAGACTCTTTCCATCAAAATCAGGCAATAAACCAAGAGGAACTAAGTGATCCAATAAAGGTCCAAAAGAAAGAAAATCCCCAGGAGGAAGATGAAGGGAGGTCTCAGGAAGAGACCCAGGCAACAGGCCTGAAAAAATAATCAGTCTGATTGGGGCAGGGCAGAGTACTCTATGAGGGAAAAAAAGGAAGTGATGTTATCTAAGTTTTAACTGTCTGGGAAACTGAATTAAAAGGGTGTTGTACAAGGTGATATAGTATAAGAGCACGAATTATCTTACATGGTGGGAAGTTAAAAGCTTACATCGAAATCAACAGTAGTATCATATCTAGAAATATGAAGGTAAAAACTCAAAAGAAAGCAGCTAAATATAGAAGAAAATGGTTGTCTCTAGGTAATGGAAAGGGGGTAAACAACGGACTTAGGTTGTTTACTCTGAGGTTTTACGTACTATTTGGCTCTTCAATCCATGCACTTATATTATTTTGATCAGTATAAACACATAAGCAATAATTTAAATTATCGACAAATATACATTAAAAAAAAACTTCTACTTGAATCTTCCAACAGTTCTTTGTCGTTTTTAGTTGGATGGGAGGAACTTAGAGAGAGTATAGTAACTCAAAATCAGAAGAGTATGAGTTTTATCACATGCTTTTAAAAATGCATACAGACACTGAGAAGACCACCACAGAGAGAGAGAGACAGCTCATTAGACATGGCAGAGGGCCCAGGAAGAGAGAGAGCCTGATGGTATACAGCTGACCTTGAGAAGAGACCTGAGCAGCTGAGCCCGGAAAGAAACGAGCCCAGGGAAGAGAGACGAGCCTTATACCAGCCTACAGCTGAGATTGGAAGAAGCTGAGACCACAGAGGAAGAAGGAAGCCTTCTTCACAGACATCACCTGCCATCTTGCTTCACACATGGCCAATGACTTTGGTTGAGAAAATACCTATTATGGTACTTTAGGTTGGACTCTTTAGGGCTTTGTGACTATAAGCAACTACCCCAAATAAATACCCTTTATGAAAGCAAAAAAAAAAAAAAAATTAAAATTAAATTCATACAGCCTATGGCGTAAGTACAGGCTTTGGAGTCAAAGGACCTGTGTTCAAATTCTGGTTCAATCACTTATAAAGTACTTGGGGCAAGTTACCTTTTCCAAGCCTTAGTTTCTTGATCTATAAAATGAGAATACCACCCTTGATAGGATGTTCTGAACCTGGGTGAAATAACCTAAAAATGTGTGGCATGGTGCCTAGCAGTTACTAAAACTCAGTAAATGTTAACTGCTCACCTGACTGAAATTTACCTAAAGCATTCTAGAACCTACAAGGACAGCAGGCTGCTTCTCATATGATTTAGAAGACTTAAGCAAAGTAAGATGTCCTGAAGGGTCAAAATTTGAACATATATGTCCTAGAAGGAAAAAAAAATCCTTCCAGAATACATAACCAAATCAGTCTCTGAAGAACAGGAATAGCTCTTTGCCTTATCATGATTAATTCCACAGCACTCCAAAACTTATTTCAGCATTTCACTATTTACATCCTGAATCAAGATCTAAAGCATAATCTAAAACACTTAAGATAAAGTCTGGGTCCTGCTGTGGGTCTCTAGAGTATAAAATTCCAACAATTCTAATTGTTTTAAGTTTGAATTCTAATCATTTTTAAAAGCATTCTATCCTAAATGGACTCATTTAACAGGTGGAATAGAAAGACTATTGTCTTTAGAATCTCACAGTTCCAAGCTTGAAACCCACTTTGACTTTTCCTAACTGGTATGACTCTGGACACATTACTAAGCCTCTATATAGATGTGCTAAAGTGGTAAATGCTATAAACATATTACTATTTTGTTCTAAGAACTGTAATTCAGGGGTTACCTGTCTAATAAAAATTTACAAGATCCTCTTTCCTCTAGTTCTTTACCTGTACAAGTTTCTTCCTTATGAAAATGAGGAAAACTCATCTCTTTTATTCAAAGATGGTAACGGACAGGCAAGAAGAAGTCCAAAACCACAGAGGAGACAAGAAGCATTGGATGACCAATCAGCATTTAGAGGTCAGTACACCTGTGGCATTGGCCGTCCTGCTAGAAATCACTTAATAACAAGACCATACAAGCACTCATCAAAGAGGCAGGTCAGGAATACAAAGAGGCAAGAAAGTACAACTTTACGTACCTACCATCAACTTGAAAGCAAATACAGAGCCAGGCTTTTACAACCAATAAAACATTACTAAGTTCAACTAGGATACTTTTTTGTTGTTGTTGTTACATATCCTTCCCCTTTCTGCTTGCTCTTGCTGTGTGTTCATTTTTTTTGTGTTCTTCTATGTCTGCTTTGTCTCCCCCCGCTGCGGCGACGGGCCGAGTCAGCTCACTGCGCAGGCAGCTTGCCCCGCTTGTGGGCGGCTTTTTGCTCCGTTCGCAGGAGGCTTTGTTCCGTTCGCAGGTGGCGTGCCCTGCCTGTGGCAGCTTTTTGCCCTGCCCACGGCAGCTTTTTGCCTTCTCAGGTGGTCTGCCCGCTCAGAGAGGTCCCCGGGAACCGAACCCGGGGCCTCCCATGTGGTGGACCAGCGCCCTATCCACTAGGCTACAGCCGGCCCCTAGGATACTTTTTATAACATTATTTTTCTAATCGCTCACTCCCTGCATTTTCTGGTAGTTACTGACACTAATAAAGTTAATTCTTTACCTTCTTTAGACATCTAGTAAGATAGAAAAAAGGAGGGAAAGAGAAAGTAACTAAATATTAATGTAGGATGACAAGCTGAGAAGCACAGCAAAGCTCTGAGTCAAGAAAAACCCCCGGGGCCCGGCTAGATAGCTCAGTGGATAAAGAGCTCGCTGGGAAACCACATGGGAGGCCCTGGGTTCGGTTCCCGGGGACCTCTCCTAGCGGGCAGACCGCCTTGAGAATGGCAAGCCGCCATGGGCGGGCCGGAGCCGCCGTGGGCAGGGCAAAAAGCTGCCACGGACAGGCAAAAAGCCGCCACGGGCAGGGCAG